>JBANCZ010001113.1:0-24606 GCA_037040025.1 Sphaerogastrella javana | reverse complement strand
CACACACACACACACACACACACACACACACACACATACACACACACACACACACACACACACACACACACACACACACACACACACACACACACACCTGTGCATTGCTTCTGGTATGCTTTTTGTAGTTGTTTCATTTGGTCAGTGAAGCGTGCAGCCGATTGAAAATTTAATTTCCCGCCCATGGCACCAAAAATGAGACACAGCCTCATGGACACACACACCTACAAACACACACACTCACACACACACACCTACACATATTTATATACATATATATATGTACATAAAAACAAGTCAAGTTGGTCAGGCTATGGAGTGTCTATGCCATTGCCGCCTTGACAGTTTGGCCAGTATATTTCCGCCATTTCAGCGTTTGCTGTTCCGTTTCACTTTTCACTGGATTTTGATTTGGTTTGTTTGGCCCACACCCCCCAACCCCCCTCCCGTTCCCCCACCACCTATCCTCTTCCTCATCCAGCTACCTTCTTGCTCCCACTTTGGCTCTATCAGTGATGTTGACTCCGTCTCTGTCTCTGTCCTTTCTGCTTACTTCTGCTTGTGTTTAGCACTCAGTCTGTGTTTGTCTCTGTCTTTCCGCTTATCGTATCTGTTTGCGTACGTCCGTCCATGCATCTGTCTATCTGTCTGTCTGTCTGTCTGTCGGTCTGTCTGTGAGTCTTTGGCTTTCCAATGCCTTGTGCCTTGTTTATGGCTCTTCATTTGCAATAATCCAAATTGCCATGGCTACCAGTCCAGCTTCCCAGCTGTATTTCCTGTTTCAATTGCTGATTTATTTATTGCCACGGTCGACGATAACAACAACAACACCAATAACACCAACAACACCAACAACACCAACAACACCAACAACACCAACAACACCAACAACAACACCAACACCAACAACAACTACAACTATAAACAGCAAGAAGCACTTGGCTGATTTCCGTTTAATCTCCATATTCTGCAGAATTTGAAGACCTCTGTTTGTATGTGCATCAACATTTTCATCTTTATTTGTATCTGTATCTGTATCTGTATCTATTCTATATGTATAAGGCACAAATTTAAATTGTATTTCTCAATGTGGCTAAAAGAAAATCTGTCAAATCAAAGATGATTAATAATTTTATCATATAATTCTTTCACCTTATGCTATAAAAAATGCAGTCTATGATATTATGTATATACCATATTAGAGATCAAATTTCTTTGATCTTTGTAGAGTCGACCATATTTATTTATTTTGATTTATGAATTGTATAATTTTAGGTCTCTCCAATCGGCCATTGGGCCCGCCACATCGCAAGAGCAGTCTACCAAAGCATCAGGAGGTGAAACGTCGCTTCCTGGAAATTTGTGATACAAACTTTTCGGATGAGGTGAAGGCGGCACTGCGTCTGCCAGCCTTCGATTCATATGAATGGGGCGACGCGGATGTCATACACCTAATGCAGACCATGTTCCTTGAGCTGGGCTTCGTTGAGAAGTTCAGCATACCCATCGATACGCTACGCGAGTGGCTCTATGAGGTCTACAAGCACTACAATGAAGTACCATTTCACAATTTTCGGCACTGCTTCTGTGTCGCACAAATGGTGAGTACCATTCGACCTTGTCCCACGTTTTTTTCGCTTCCAAATCAATTAATTAATTAACTGAGAGGGGTTAACCTATTAGCTGGTATTAATTGAAATGCAAATCGAATTAAAATTCTCATACATATTTATTGTTTTATAGTAATTTTAATTGACTTGTAACTCAGCCAATATAACTTATTTCCATTTATATATTAACTAAGCAGATATTAATTACTTATATGATTAATCTATAAAGAAGTTTAATTAATAATTAAACATGGTAAGTCATTGTATACCCTATAAAAACAAAAAACACAAAGAGAGATAGATTGAAAGAGACAAAGAAATGTGAATCATATTCAAATGACCTTTAGATGCTATGTGTGTTCCCTTAATATGCCTGTAAACTTAATATACATTATTTAACGGTGTTCTTGTATGGCTACAGGGTATTAAATTAAAAGCTGAGCCTCGGTTTAATTTTAATTGTAAGCGGAAATGCAAGCATTGATGTTATGCATGTATATAGCATAAAGCAAGCCCAGACTTAATATAATCGATATTCCATCCCGTTCTATCGCACCCATACTACCCTCTGTCTTTCTCTCTTTCTCTCTCTCTTTCTCCCTCTCTCTCTCTCTTTCTGTCTCTCACCCTCACTTCTTGTTTTACTGCCTGTAAGGCAACTAAAGAATGAACGACTTGTTGTATGCAACATGGATACATGTATCTACATATATGTATACATATATAAAAACGCCCAAAGGGCAACAGGACACACATCAGCATATACACATTTATACATGTATATGTATGTGTATGTGTACATGTAATAAAAGAAGGCCTATTTTTAGCTGGCATGGCTCATACACATACATAGATAGACACACGCGCATAATGGCCAAAGAAGGTAAAAGAAGGCACAAGTTTTCTCAACATTTAAAAATAGCAACGACTGAAGAAAACCAAGAAAAGAACGCGCTAAATTCTGTCCAGTGCCTGTAATAATACACACAGCTGAAAAGCAACATCAAGAAATACAACAATAATAGTAGAAACAACTACCAGACAGACCAACTAACTAACTGACACGGTCCCTCATCCAAGAAAAAGTAAACTAAAAAAAAACCTAAAAAATACATTTTAAGCGTTGGCAACAATTCAAAAAAAAAAAACAAAATATCTAAGTATATATATTAATGTATGCGGGAACTGTAACTTGTTGTAATTTCACGCACTGCAGATACCCTACAGTCAAAAAAGCCTGGAAAGCTGTGTGGTCAAAAAAGTTGCGTTGTCAAACAAGTTCTGTCATCCTTCGTCAAAATGACTTCGCTCAAAAAAATCATATTTATTTTATTTTTATCATATTTTCATTTGTTTTCTCATCCATCAGCCTTTTCTTACGTATGCAAATATTATATTTTATAATAAAAATATGTTTTGGTATTAAATATTTCCTCGTAACGAAAACAACGAGCAATTATAGAGTATCAATTTTGTAATATTTATGTCTGCTCTTAAGCTTCAAAAAATTGCATTATAAATTGCTAAATAATATAATTAAAAACTACACTTTGATAAAACTTTAAATCTGCTTAAAAGTTCTCATGGAAATAAACAATTCAATTAAATGCAATTATCGTAGTTAAAAATTAAATGGAAATTTAGAACATTTTTTTTCTGTGAAAAGTTTTAAATTTGTTTCAATTTTTTATAACAATTTAAAGTTTCTATATAACCAGTGTCAAACAGTACAGGGTATTGCAAAATGCAGCTAAATGCTGAGCGGTAGCTGGCTAAGCAAAACAGTTAAATGAACTAAATGCAACAAACGAAGAAACCACAGCAAATCATCCAACTCAATGGAATATTCAAAACATCCAAATACCACCCAAAAACCCATCCAAAAACCCATCCAAAAACCCATCCAAAAACCCACCCAAAAACCCATCCAAAAAAATTCCCAAGATGCACCTAAAAACAAAGCCGACACCAACAACTAAGATGGACGATAACAGACGATGAGGTTCCTCGGATAGAGAACGAAGGAAGGTGAATAGTGATAGGAGAATGGAGAATGGGGAATGTAGAATGGAAGAAGGAGGACGGCGACGGCGACCCACTTAGATGCTCAAGTGGCAGCGAGGCATTTTGCAAGCCAAGTTTTTAACCTACATTTTTGGCAAATGAAACTTGCCTTTTTTTATTATTGTTAAATGCTAGTGTTGGTGCATACAAATGCATATCGCATATATGTATATATGTATATGACTCATTGTTATACTGATGCAGCTGTTTTTGTTGTTACTGTTGCTATTGCTGTTGTTCGTTGTTCGTTGTTTGTTGTTTGTTGCCTTGTGCCCTGTGCCCAGTATGCTCAACATTTCTATGAAATATTAATTCTCTGTTAGTTGCTTGGCATCGTTGAGTTGAAGGCCATTGCATGGGGTTAGCGCCTCTCAAAGAAATTGTCGAGTTGAATTTAACCTAATTTTTAAAGGCGCCTTGTTATCGATTACATTGTCAAAAGCTATCGATAATTCAATACAAATCGAAACAAGATTTTCAGCATCGAATAGAAAAAGTTCTGTCGCAATTGATCTATTATATTCTCCCTAAATCTCATTCCTTTAAAGCTCTCCTATCCTTCTCTCTCTCTCTCTCTCTCTCTCTATCTATCTCTCTTCATCTCTTTCTCTCTCTCTCTCTCTCTCTCTCTCTCTCTCTCTCTGTTGTCTCTCTCAACTGGTATTGTTCTCTCATTTCCACTTTACAATCTTCCTTTTGACTTCAGAAGTCTCTCCCTTAAACAGTTTAAGAAAACATTCAACCAAAACAAATAAATAACCTCGTATCGTTTAGCTAACTCTTGAAACAACCCTCGCGGGCAGTGGCGGCTGTGGCGGCTGTCCGCTGTCTTCTAAGCTGCAAAATGGCCGCTAGACTCGTCTGCATATGCGATGGTGCGTATTTTACAATTCAATGGGCGGCCATTTGCATAGGCAGTCATGTGTGTATAGCCCATGTAATGTCCTTCCACTTCACATGTGTGTGTGTGTGTGTGTGTTGTGTGTGTGTGTGTGTGGGTGTTTGTGTCTGTGTTCAACACGACACAACAGCCATTAAGCGGCTTTCGCTTTTGCCTTCCTGTTCAAAACTACAACAGCAATAACAACAATACGCATAAGCCAAAAGTAAAATAAAAGAAACATAAAAATTGCGATTGCACTGCAGTTGAGAGCTTATCGATAAATTATCGAACGATTGGAAAAACAAAACCATCAAAATCATCGTTCAGAGCAGTTATATCAAGTGACATATTAAAAATTGAAATGATTTCAATGCATATCAAGTATACGACAATGTGTACCGCATTTAAAGCCTTGACTTATTTATTTCTATTGCCCGCATTTATAAAATATATATACACATTCTGTGACTGGGTTAATAAAACACATATTTTTCTTTAAATCATCCAAATTTATTAGTCCCCATTAGAGGCAATATACTTATGCCAGCGATTCTTCCAGTATTCGAAACATTTTTATAGGCGTTTTCCGGGATAGCCTTCAACTTTCAACTCAAACTTTTGTTTGATGTCTTCAATGTTTTCATTGTCTTCAATGGTGCTAATAGGGGTTCCACGAAGCGGCAACTTGAGTCGAGAAAACCGAAAGAAGTCGGAAGGGGGCTAAATCTGGCGAATACGCAGTTTCTTCGATGGTATTTATGGAGTTTTTGATCTTGTATTCGTTCCCAATAATACCTCGAAGCGAGGGCGCGTTGTCGTCCACAAGTTTTTTGCCCACAATTCCGATCGTTTTTTCCGAATTCTTTCACGCAAGCGCCGAAGTAGGATCAAGTAAAACTCCTTATTGACCGTCCGTCCCGGTGTTACGAACTCATGATGCTCTAAAATGCGAATATTCCTAATTAATCTAGCCCCGGTACTTTTTTGAACACAATAATATTATATTACAAATAATTAATTATTAATATTTTTCTTTTTGCCTATTTGCATATAAACTATTCTATGCAACAAATATATAATGTGACGTTGCAAGTGAAGTTTCAAGCTGAACATATGCCATTCACACTTTCGTACACACATAGACACTAGCTATTCAAAGCCTGAGCATTTGATTACTAAAGTACAGTTCACCAGTTTACCAGTTTTCCCCATTTCCAGTTGCAAGTTGCAAGTTCCAAGTTGCACTTGATTTCCTATGGGTTTGTCAGCTGCGATACTGCCTGCACTGCGCCGATTGTGTACTGTTTGTGTGTGAGTGTGTGTGAGAGTGTGTGTGAGTGTGTGTGAGTGTGTGTGAGAGTGTATGTGTGTGAGTGTGTGTGTGTGTGTGTGCTGCGATGCGGAGCACATTCTGTCGCTGGTACGCCTGTTTGTTGACAATGAATTTAGATAAACTTACAAAATTCAAAATGCTAACAGTATTTGCATTTGCATAAATTTATACCATTTTCACAGCAGCAGCAGCAGCAGCAGAGCCAATGCTCAAGCCCACTACCCAATCCCTACTATAGCAATCCCCTGTTGCACCCATTCAATGCCATGCTGGAACCCCATTCCCCATTCCCTCTTCACACCGCCCAAAGGCTTTGCATTGCCGCTTAATGCTAGAGTAAACGCAACGGCGACAACGACCAAAACTTGTGCTGCAACTTTGTTGCGTCTCTCCCGTCTCTCTGTCGACCAAGCTCTCATTCCCTTGCCACCCTCTTGTGCATGGTGTGTTTGTCTGTCTGTCTGTCTGTTTGTCTGTCTGCCTGTCTGTCTGTTTATATGTCTGCCTGTTGAACTGTTAGTGCAACTTTGGTGCGCAGCAAAGCGCAAAGTAAACTTTACGCTGCTTTTGTATTTCGAAAAGCTTAAATTGAACGCTGTTGAAATTCCTTAAGGGTCTCCATCGGCCAAGTCATTTTCATTTGCAACACCAACTTATCCAAGCAGAGCGATGCCAATGCCAATGCCATTTGCCAGTTGGCCAAGAAAGAGAGAGAGAGACCAGCTAACAGGTAGAAGAAGCTGGCAATAATTGTCCAAGCACCAAACCACCCACTCAGAGAGTTATAGAGTCAGAGAAGAGAGGGTTCAGAGATGAGAGTTCAGAGAAAGCGTAAGGAAAGAGAGAATTAGAAAGAGTGGAAATGAGTTTGGTGTGAAATTGTAAAGTCTGAACGTAATTTGCTAAAGGTTTTCACATTGAGCTCAAATTAAGTTGTTGTGCTTCGTATTTAACATTTTGGCTTTAATCCTGGCTTTAACTCGCTGCCACCTTTTGGTCCCTTTAACCATTACCTGTTAGCATCAAATGTGATACGGTTTAATGGCCTGCAACATTAAAAGTGCTACAAGAAGCAAAGCAAGTGGCAAAGTCATTTGACTATTGCCATTGGCATTGCCATTGGCCATGTTGGCGTACTTCATAGCATTTCGACCAACATCAGGCACTTCATTTAATTAGCCAAATTGAGAGACAACCTGAATAGCTACCACAAATGTACAGACAGTTAGATAGACAGATAGACAGACTAACTTTTTGTTAGGTACACTTAGTTTAAATGCATGCAAAAATAAAAGATAGGGTTATTCAAACTGCAACAAGTACCCGAAGCGACGCTTAAACTTTTATTTTTGGCTACATAAAAACACAAATCAACATTGCCAACATTATCAGAAGTCATCGTAATTTGTTGTACACCACACAACTTTTTTTAGAGATCCTTAGTTAATATACATATACTTTACATTCATTGGAAATTTCAACTTATGTATGAAACCGAATTAAAATAACGTTCCGGATTTGATATTCAATAGATTAAAATGTCGGTTTTAGTTACGGTTTCGATTTTCAAAAACGAAAAGGTTTTTTCGGTTACGGTTTTGGTTTCGAAACAAAGTTAATTACTTTATTGTATATATTTTAATTTGGATTATAAATATAAATATAATTAAATTAAATAGTTTACGTATTTCAATACAAATATAATACTCACAGTTTAATAGTTTCTCGGTTTGGAAATCCAAATAATGGGAAATATTATAATCATTATTAAATTGAACACATTTCAGATGTATGCGATTACACGTCAAGCGAATTTATTGAATCGTCTGGGTGATCTGGAATGTCTAATATTGCTCGTGTCCTGCATTTGCCATGATCTTGATCATCCCGGCTACAATAATATCTATCAGATCAATGCACGCACTGAACTAGCACTCAGGTACCAAACGATACAACTTTATTCACAATTGGAAATAATATTATTAATATAATAATGTTGAACTATTTGCAGATATAATGACATCTCACCGCTGGAGAATCATCACTGTTCGATTGCGTTCCGCCTACTGGAGCATCCAGAGTGCAATATATTCAAGAACTTCAGTCGGGACACTTTCAAGTGAGTAGCATAAATATATGAATCATATATAGCATATACGATAGAAGAAGGCAAGCAAATTAAAGCCGAGCTCGCACTATGGATAGGTATATATAGGTATATATGGGTATATGTATGTACCATGGATATATACCATGGGTATTTGGGTCACATTGGCTTGGCACTGGGGTCATAGCATTTAATTGCCAACTTTGCTCCACGCTCAGCTCCTGTTTTATGCGCGGCACGTACAAAATGATGTTGCATTAAACGTTGGCCCATTGCCGGCTCTAATTAACAGGCAACAGCCAACCAACAACCAAGGAACAGGCAACAAGCAACAGCAAACAGGCAACTGCCAACAGGCAACAGCCAACAACCAACAGCTAACAGCTAACAGCTAAGAGCTAAGAGCTGAGAGCTAAGAGCCAAGTACTGCAGCCGTTGAAACTGTATCGATTCGGTGTTTAAAACAACCTTCTTACCCCACATAAAGCCAACGCTCAACGATGATGATGATGTCCTTGTTATTGCACTATGCAATTTCACACAAGACCCTTTGGGCACCCAGAACCAAGCGCCAAGCGCCAAGCACCAAGCATCGAACACCAAGGCCCTAACACCCTAAACCCTGCACCCTTTACCCACCAACGACCATCGACCATCGTACAGCGAACACCAAGCACCTCGCCCTCAACTCCCATCTCTCAGCTCCCAGCTCTAAGCTTCTAACCTCTTACGAAATTTATTCAGTTCCCATTGAGCCAGGCATGTGGGAATAAGGCACAAGTAAAACAGAAAGACATCATCATCAGCAGGGTTCAGGCTGGCCTGTTGGCCAAGTTTTCATAGTTCTCACTTGACTACCTTATAATATAGTCTTTGATTCTGATTCGAATCCCTTAATTCCAATAATCGAGTGCTACAGTAGATTATAAATGTCTCAATCTACAGAATGGTTTTGGCAAACCCTGTGCTAATTGTTAGCGTTTAGCATTTGGATTACATCCTAGAAATTTCAACTGGACGGTCTTTTAAAGAAACTCAATCAATGAACAATCAAATGAAGTTATCCCATCGTATTTTAAGTGGAAAATTAATTGCAAAAGTTGCGTCTGATTCTTTCCACAAAATCATTGCTTTTGATTACATTTAATGTAAATTTCCTCGAACAGATGAATGCATATTTATTCATTCAATTCCCGTAAAATAATATATGGTTTAAATCGTACATATACTATATATTATATATGTCTTCTATTAATATAAACGATTGCTGTGCAGCCTGGCAATTTGGAAGCAGAGTAAATACGGTAACCCGACTTTCGGTGCTCGAATCTCTCCATTCCAATGAATGCACAACTAATCTAATTTCTATTGTAAATCCGCATATAGTATTTTTTGTAACTACAAAAAAAAAAAAACTAAAACTAAATTAATTTTTAGTTATGTGCAAACTCAGCTTGTGTGTAAATTGAGAATGAAAGAGAATATTGTTGCTATGGCTTTACTTCATATGTTGCGATTTCATTTCCTTTGAGTACCATCAAAATTTACCAAATTTCACTTTGGTAAATAAATACCTCTCCAAATTCTGTTATATGGCTTAATCCCTCTCTCTCCCTCTCTCTCGTGTGCTTAGGTAATTATTTCATTTATTTCATTTAATTGTTCTGGCTTGCATATTCGCCTTTGAATTTAGAATTCCTAAATCTACTCTGACTCAAAGAGATTTAGATTTTGATTTTCCGTTTCATTTATATAGATTAGAGCCCTCTAAACGTTTCACTTATCAAAGAGGCTTCAAATTATTGTAATTTTATATGTATTATATTTTGGCACAAATTATGCACAAATTATGCAATAGCAATTGACGTAAAAACTCGGCTATAATGAAATTGAATACAGGCAAAAAAAAAAAGAACTATACAACTGTAATTCAATCACTTTGGCTTAAATAACTTTTACCAAAGTTGTTGCTCATTTTTCTTTGTGTTATATATAACCAGCTGATGCACTGCCAAGTCCTGTGTCTAATCTGAACATCCTTAGTATAACCTAAGCGTAACTATTGTAATTTGATTACATTCTACCAGGCTTTTTGCGGCAACTGAAATTCCATTGAAAATTTGACAGCCAATGATTTTGATGCTGGCATAATAATTCTTTAAATTACAGGCAACAAAATAATGGCATATAGAAATTGATGTGATGTTGGCATTAAGCACACATCTGATGCATCTGCCACAGCTAGCAATTAATTTAGTTTATAGATAAGCATAATTTATAAAGCGCTGTGCTCTGCACTCATTCTACTCATTCTACTCACTCTGTCCATTCACTCTGTTCACTCTGCTCACTCTGCTCCATCACTTGCACGCATTCTATGTGCAGCGCGTATAAATTCCACAAACATTAATTAAGTGGATTAGCTGCCAGCAACAAGAATAAACAACCAGAGCAACAACAAAAAATACAAAAAATACAAAAAAAAAAAAACAAAAATTCGTGTTTTTCTTTTTGACTTTTTTCGAATTGTGCGCAGGCTCACGTTGGAACGAAGAAATAAAACAAGCGACACGAACCAGCTAAAATGATGGCAAATGACTAGTGGCAAAGTGGCAAATGATATAGGGAAAACAGGGGCAAAACCGGGAACAGGGACAGAGGATGGGGTGGGGCCAACGTTATCATCATTTGCAACTTCATAGTCAATATCATCTTATCCGACAACATCATCATCACAGTCATGAGCATCAGCAGTAGCTGAGCGCAGAGAGATGGGACGGGTGTGCGTTCAAGTGGTAGGTGTGGCACTGCCCCCTAATGAATAAGTACACTGTCTACTGCTGCTGCTGCTGCTGCTGCTGCCCAGTGGGCTATGTGCCTCAGGCGCCTTCACGTCGTTTTGCTGTCAAGTTTGCGTGCATAAAATGCTGCTTCATACTTTTGGGAGTTTTTGATGGCGAAACTTGCTCAAAATGCCTCTGCCACATGCACAATATGCTCGTAAATGCTATGCAGCAACAACAACAGCACCAATAACAACAGCAGCAGCAACAACAGCAACAGCAGCAGCAACAACAACAGCAGCAAAAACAATTTGCCACACGATGAAATACTTTGCCGCCTTCTGCCTTCTGCCTTCTGCGTTCTGCCTTCTACCTTCTGATATCTTTTGCCATATCATATATCGCATATATAACATATATAGAGACGAGCCTGTGTTTATGTGTTAACCTCATTGTTATTGCTATTATTACTACTATTACTCGGACGCATTAAGTTATCAGCCAGCCAGACAGACAACAGCTGAGCAACACTGTCACATGGTTTGTCACTTGCTTCAGTCTTCTGGGCATTTCATGTCATCCATGAACATTAAAGTGCCATTTATGTGCACACTGCTAACAATCCGAACAATAGTCGCACATATACATACCATTTAGAATTTTTATATGTATTTATAGAAATTCATGTATGTACATGTACATTTGAATTTATAGGGTGTCCCATGATTAAAGTAAGATTTCATTTTCGAACTGCGTCCGCAAAGCATTCATTATTTTTAAAATATTTTTAAATAATGATAACAAGTTTTTATATCGTATAACCTTCTTTTTTTTATTTAACCCAAACTGTTAGCTGTCGATTTATTTATTTTTTTTGTAATTTTTTGAAGGCAAATTTCAATTTTCTCTTAATTTTGGGGCACCCTTTATATGCCCTATGCTGCAAATCTCATACATTTTCCAATAAGAGGTGTTATTTTTTTATTCAATGAAAAATTACATTTTATAATAAAATTTATGGAATTTTTATGTTATTATAAGCAGAAGGATATACCGTCGATAATAGAACACAACATTAGCCAAATTGCCATCAAGACCTTACCAAAAGCAACATATCCTTTGTGATGGAATTAAAAAATATAACACTTCTTATTGGAAAGGAATGTCAACAAAAATATTTGTACAATTCCTAGCAGCAGTACTACAGTCGCATGTGCTGTCACTTAGCCATACACACACCGTGTACTACCAAAATATTATTCTGTATTTCCCTAGCTAAAAGCAGCGAATTTTTATTAATAGGGAAAAATAGAATAACTCTAAATTAATATTAATTAAAATAAATATATACATATTGAATATGCAGCAAATTAACTTGTCTATGCTATGGGGTTAAGACCAAATTCACTGTAATTTTAGTAGAAATTCTAGATGTTATGATAAACTCTGCATTTATTTGACATTAAACTTCAAATGTACCGGGGGACATATTAATTTTATGCGTGGAATTTGATATACGATTATAATATAATCAAATCTTATTTCCTTTTTATTATTTTCTATATTATTTTTTATAAGATACAAAGTAATTTACCACACATTTAAAAATCCATACGGTATTACTCCGATATTTTATATATATTGAGATTTATATAATTCTATGCAATTTAAGATCATATTTATTATATTATAGTATTTGATTTAATCTTACTTCCAAATATTTTTACATTCTTTGGGTTTTCTGGATTCTAAATTCAAAGTAATTTATATATTTATATATATATATATATATATATATATATATATTACTTTATAAATTTATGTTTTTATATACTATAAGTATATTTTTTTAAGTTTCTTTTCTTTAATTTGTAATTGTTTAATGCTTAACACAAGCAACAGCTACAAGTATATCTACATCGACTGGGACTGGGACTGAGACTGGGACTGGGACTGCGACTGGGACTGAGACTGCGACAGCGACAAGTAGATGTGCCACGCCCATTTGTAGCAGTAGTGCAGTGAGTGTAGTGCCTGGAGCACTACCAGATCCGACATTTGTCCGGCGTGTGCATCAGATTGCCCGCCTTGCACTGAAAGACATCGGCAAACTCGGGAAAATTGCCCAACACATTGTTGACTCGTTCGCGATGCGAGGCGTGTTGCTGTTGTGCGGCGCCAGAGGGCGCCACTGCATGGCCACACCAGTTCTGTGCGAATGCCACAAAGAAGCCGCGCATGGAGGCATTATCAGGTTGCTGCTGCTGCTGCTGCTGCTGCTGTTGTTGTTGTTGTTGTTGTTGTTGTCTGTACGCCTCGAAGGCTAGACGTAATCCCTCGCTGTCCGCAATATTCTCATTGATTGTGAGAGTCGCATTGCTGTATCTGCGTCCCAGATAACAGCCGGCCCGCATCCCGAACCGTATGATGGCCCGTGCCGGCCATTGGCCTCCAGCTGTGCGACCAGACGCATCATAGTTAATGCCATCGTAGTCAAAGCCATGCAACATCTCGTGCCCCAGCATATAGCCCAAGCCGCCCAACAGACGTCCATTCAACTGGGCGTGGGCGTGGCCATTGCCACAGCTGGATTCCATCTCCATGTCCATGTCCATGTCCATGTCTTTGTCCTTGTCCATGTTCATGTCCAAGAGCGGAGCACGCAGCAGCCCCAGCGGCAGTTCAATCGCATTCAGCTTTAGTCGATAGTACACATTGACAGCCAGCGGGCCCAGCGTCTGTCCGTCCCACTGTACGTCTGTCGTGGCGTCGCACGGCAGCTCCAGGCACTCCAGCGCTGAACTGAACTGTGACAAGGCCTGTGCCTGTGACAGACGCAATAGATTCGCATCGTACCCACCGCCTCCTGCCGCTCCCTGTGGCGCCTCCACTTGCGCCGCCTGCTGCTGTTGCTGCTGCACCTGTGGCAATGGCGGCAACAGCAGACGCATGGCACGCAGCTTTTCCACCGCCAACGTCTGTGTGGCAGCGTCTGCCTCGAATATGGACGTAGCATTGAGCTGCCGCTCAAACTGCAGTTTCAATGCCTGGAACAGCTGCTGCAGCTGGCGCTGCGTGCGACCAAGGAATGCTGCAGCGGCTGCATCGCTGCCATGCAACAGCCGCTGCTGCAGCTGCGCCAGCGGACGTGGCAGTAGCTCGTTGAGCTGCCGGAGGCAATGCTCCCGCTGCACGGCCAGCGAGTTGTCCTCGTGCAGGTGAAGCTCAAAGTGTGCCGGCAGCTGCAGCAGCAGCCAACTGGACACAACGTACATGTCGGCGCCGCTCAGCAAACGTTGCAAGCGTTGCAGGTACTGGGTGTCCGCCACCAGGAGCAGCTGCGGTGTATACAGCTCCGAGCCCAGCAGCTTCTGGAAATACTGCAGCAGCTGCAGCTGTGGCATTTGTGCGTTTAGTTGGTGCAGCGTTTGCGGTGCATGCAACACCAGGGTTTGGGCGCTGTCCGACAGCGATGGGGTGAGGGAGCGTAGCTCCTGCTCAAAGTCCACCAATTGCCTGGCCAGTGACTTGGCGCGGCGAACACGGAGCCCAAGCTCTAGTAGTAGATATTTCAGGTATCGCTGATACATGAATTCACTCTGCTCGTCCGTGCCCAAAAGGTCGAAAGTGGGTGCCAGTATATAGAAGATGCGCTGCTCTGCCGCCTGCCAGTTGGGCTGGACGAGCAGACGCCAGAGGCCCTGGGAACCGAAGCGACGCACTGCTGCATTGGCATGCGCCCAATCGAAGTGCGTAACATTGCGGGATGGGGTGGATGCATCGAAGCGTGTGGAATTGTCGAGAAGCGGCCAAGCGGGCAGCAGCTGCTGCACTGCCTCCATGTAGACGTGCAGCGACTGGCGACTGCTCATGCAGCTATCGTAGAATGAGCTCAATAGCTCCTGTCGCTTGTCCAGCTGCGGATGACGTCCGCTTGCCTCGAAATGTTGCACAAGCAGCTGCTTGTTCAACGCACGCAGCTTGGAGCGCATATCATGTGCACCCAATGCACGCAATTCATACGGTGCATGCCAATTGCCGCAGGCATACTCATGGAAATCCTCGCATGGTGATTTAGTCACATCCATGGCATCCGTGGCATCCGTGGCATCTGTGGCAGCCTTAGGCGTGTCACAGCTTCTACCCGGTATTCGTGGTATCCCAGCAGATGCCACCAGGCTGAACAACAGCACCAGCAGCACCACCGCCGACTGCACCACCAACCTTCTCGACGAGGTGTAAAAAACACATTGCATGTGCCACATGCCGTTGCTGTGACCGCTGCTATGTTTAGGGTTTACGCTATAACTGAGCGGGGACAGCCCAAAACTGAGACCAGTCGTCTAAGCGGAATCCAGCGTTCAAAACAAAATGCCCTGATAAGCGTCGGGCGCAAAGCTCTGATAAGCTTTGACCTTGTGGGTTTATGCAATGCCGCAACACCGCCCCATAGCTCAAATTTTCTGGGCTCTCAGCTCATCACTGCACTCAGAGAAATCTGTTTATGTACTTGAGTTCCGATTGTAATCATGCAATATCATTTTTCATGTAATCTTGATGCATCATCCTCCAACAATTTTCGTTATAAAAATTTTCTAAAAAATATAAAATATAAATATAAATATAAAAATATCATTTAAACAATTAGAAAAAATCTATAAAATGGAAAACAAGAAAAATACTAAAAAAAAAAATAATATAATAAATAAATATTATAGAAATTTAAAATTTAATACTAAATATTTAATAATAAATATTATAAAACTATAAAATATTACAAAAATATTACAAAAAAATTATAAAAACATTGTGGAAATGTTGGAAATATAATAAATTTTAAAAAAATTTGACAAAAAATTATAAAATATAAAAAAAATATTTTCAAAAAAATATCAAAATATAAATATTAATATATTATATTTATATTTATATTGGAGGAATATAAATTTTTTATAAAAATAAAAAAATAAAAAAAAAAATATTAAATGTTATAAAGAAATTTAAAAATATTACAAAAAATATAATGGTAATATAGTAAGAAAATAAAATAATTTGAAAATTTTTAAAAATATAAATACAATATACAAATTTTATAATCATATTATCAAACATATTATAAATTATTATAAAAACAATTAAAAAACATATATAAAAAAAATATTCAATGAAAAATTATAAAAAAAAATATTTGTGAAAAAGTGTTTGCCGAAAGCACACATATATTTTTGTGAGTGTAGTTGTTAAGAGAGCGAGGGCAGGCACAGTCCTTCCTCACAAAAGCATGCTCAGTGGCAGGTAGATGAGGAATTTTCAAGTTTGTATTTAATTAAGCATTGGCTCAAGTGATTAGGCCTAGCAACAACAATAATAACAACAACAACAACAACAATAATAATAACAACAACAACAATAATAACAACAACTACTACAAAAGACAGAAGTAATTTGCAATTAAATAAAACACAAACAAAGCTAAACATAGCACAGAGACTGAGCAAAACTCATCGAGCGAAGGCAATGAGATGGAGACAGAGAGGAAGACGATCAAATAGAGAGCGAAAAAGAAACAGAGATAGTGTATGTGTGTGTGTGTGTGTGTGTGTATGGCCCACGTGTAATCAATTAGTCATTATTTATACGCCATGTTAAACCAAATTAGCTACACATCTTCTTAGTCGTGCTGCTCTTTCATTTAGCTTTCCCTTGCCCTACAGCCCCCATCAAGCCCTAGGCGACACCCCAACCACCACATTTACAGCTCCACACACACACACAGAGACACACACACACACACACACACACACATCATACACCTACGGGCAACGCCTTTCATCAAACTGAAAGCCCGAGTGTATAGTACATTGAAAATAAAACTGGGAAATACATTTAATCGTGTCTGCTTATCCCACAGACTCTCGTTCATTTACAAAACTTATAGACTACAGCATAATATATTTAATGTTCGTATTCCCAATCCTCTTCGGACTATGCAAATTTCATGTCCAAACGTTCAATTTGTTTAACTTTGCAATTGCCATTGAATTCTGAAACTGTTCGTACGAATGGTACATATCGAATATTTATATTCAAATATATATATATAAAAGTTTATGAATGTAGTGAAAGTGAAATTGAAAATTCCAATTTAAAATAAATGGAATCAGTTCGTATTTGACTAACTAATAAATTGAAACCTTTAAGGCATAATTATAATAATTATGCACCGAGCAAACTTTTGATAAGATGGAAAATGAAGAGATAGAATGTCAGAAAATTGACTAATCTATAAAAATAAAAATGATTTGGTATGCATTTTTTTAAGTCACTGATTTATTAAACTGCCCTCTTACTTAATGTATAAAACTATTCTATAAAACTAATCTAATAATATACATATTTAATTTACCTTTTGGCTCTACGTAAGGTTTTTCATTCTATCAATCTATTGATGTTACTAATCTTAACCTTGTGGTCTAATCAGATTTTAAAATTTCAATTAAATTAGCAAAATAAATATACTTATAGTGAAGATCAAAGATTTAAAAACATTAGCTTTATAAAAATATATTATTTTTGATAAGAATACGCGCATTACTTTTATGTATGTAAAAATTTTCGGAATGTAAGGGAAATCCCACAATTTTATTCTCTAAAAAATAAATGACATATTTTTCGTTTGACGAAGTTTTTAAAATACAGCACTTTCGTAGTGAAGTATGGGTCTAGGGTCAATTATACAATTTTTTAATTGGCCACATATATTACATGAGTGTAATGTTGAAATTCGTTTTTTAACGTGTACGTCTATGTTTAATTTAAGTTACTAAGCAAAAAAACCAAAGCAACTCTGTAATGTTACCTAGGTGATGAATGACAAATCGTTGGTTAGTCAGTCAGTCAACTCACAGTTGGTCTGGGCACAGAAATATCTAATTAGTGAAATATTAGACCACTGCATATAGTTGGTTTGTCTCAAGTTGTATTACAATATTTCCAAAAAAAAAAAAAAAAAAAAAAAAAAAAAAAAAAAATTAATTCATGGTTTTAAAAGTTTAAGTCCTCTTTACTTTAATATTTATTTAATGCAGAAGGTCGAATCTATTTTCTCATTTAAATGGGTGTTAACCAATCTTCATGGCTCTCAGTTTCCTGTTAAACCTTCTTTTTTTTTAAGGAACTTATTTAGTTGGAGAACTGAAATTGTTGCATAATATGAAATTAACCAAATTAAAAATAAAGATTAGATTTTCTTTATATTTATTAAAAATTTGTTATATTCATTGTTGAAATTTTAAACATCATACCAAGCATAAAGTTAATGTTAAAGTTGAATTTGAATTGTAAAATGTTAAAGTTGAAGATGAGAATTAGTATAAAATATATGATAGATTGATTACATCAGCAGCTGCTGCTCTGCAAATTATTTGATTATAATTAGGCAGAAACTTTACTTCAACTACTTGGACAAACCTTAGCAAACCCCGAACCGAACCAAACTGAAACTGTGCTCAACACTGTGAGGCAAGCAACAATTTATCATTTCATCATTGTGTTCTCATTCGTTCATTTCCTTTTCCACTTTTATCATCCCTTGATGTTCCTAAATATCACAATTTGCTTTAATAATATGACATTTAAGCTGATTTAAAAAAAAAAAAAAAAATTAAAAACTAAATATTTAATACGTTCTTAGTGACATAGCAGTTAGAACAGCTGTTCGTTTTTCAAAGCCGTCAAAGAGGAAATGTACTATGTTTATATCAAATAAATGTCCCTCAACTACCCTGTACACATTTACAGTATCCTTACCAGGGTAAATCAAAGTCACTAACATAGAATATTATTGAATAGAATATAGAGAATATTTCGATCAGTATCAACAGCTGAGGCGAGTGTATCTATCAGCGGGTCTGCAAATTCTATATGATCTTTGCCAGTTTAAGAGTTCCAACGATTAAATTTAGTATACAGAAAGATCTGTATATATAAGAAACGTAATTTTAGACTTATACGATTCTTCTTTTTTCAAAATTGAAAGGAGAAAAAAAAGGAAAAGTGACTGCGATGCAGGGTATCATTATATTGGGCGGTTATCATAATATACTGAGACGTCCGTTTTCATTTTTATGTGTATGACAAAGATGATTCTCAATAAAAACTGTAAATGTGACAACAACAAAAAAATAAAAACAGGAAACTTCTGTGAAACTGAAATGGAAAAGCAGTTGCTACTATGACAACATAAGCGGATTCCATATGTTGCAGCAACCTGCAGCTGTTGGAGCTCCCAGATTGCAGGTGGTGACGTTCGAGGTGGTCGGCTAAGGGGTTTATTTGGTTTTGGTTGGTTACTTGTTGGGTGTGTGTGTGTGTGTGTGTATGTGTGTGTGTGTGTGTGTAATGCTTAATGCAGTTGCTCATTGCAGGCAGTGCTAGTTGCCAATTACTTTAGTTGGTTACTTGTTGCGCTTCCACTCAAAGCATAAAGGAGACAATCGCCATTATGGCTTTGGGCACAGGACAAAAGAGAATTTGCGGCGGGCAGGAGCAAAAGATAGAATAATGCAGTGCCAGTGCCAGAACAAGTGAGCACATACAGTAGTTAGCTCGATTTAATTAAACCCAATTCGAACTCAAAAGTGGCATTACCTGGCCACATTGCAAACATAGGATACTCATATCAGCTTCTCATGAATTGAGTAATTGAAGTCTCCTTCTCACACTTAGTCACTTATAGAGAGACTCACACATTCATTCTCTCTTTCTCTTTTTGTCTTGCTCTCTCCTTTTGTGTTTATTCGTCTCTACCGCATATCTGCGGTTATAATATGCATAATACCAATACAAAAGCTCACGTACAGCATCCACTTAGCTTCCCCATTTTAATTAATCCATACGAATAATCGCTCAACTTCGGCATGGTAAGAGCACCCTATAGAATTCGCATAATGACTGAATCGAAAGATTCAAATGCATATATGTATGTTTGAACATATGTACAACTGAATTATTTGGTGCATGTTATTTTCTTAAAGCTAATTGCTATGAACGTCAATGTTATACAACTAATGTTAAATTGGTGCAATTGAAAAGCTAAATGCTTTAAGGCTGCCTGCTATGATACTCGTGCTATCGGTTCATGGAAAATGACGCGTGTACACATCTAATTGGTATAAACTTCATTATCATAATGAACATATCTAAAAGTTGCATACCAAAAGCTAATTGTTATATAGAGTTTGTCTTTATAGAGCTAATTGCTATAAAACTATCTATTTATGGAAACAGCTGAAAAGTTAAATATGCCGAAGCTATTTGTATTGAGAGCTAAATGCTAAAAATTTATATACTACCATAAAATTAATTTATGAAAAAATTCAAATTGTTATTGTATTAGCAACCAATACAAACAGAAAGAGAAAGAGAGAGAAATATACTTACTAAGGGTGAAATAAAGATTGTATATACGAATCGAATTAAATCAATAACACATTTAAATATCAAACAAAATGAAAGATAAATTACTACACAAAAGTTAGGGTTTCTTTTGAAGAACCATGAATATTAAACCTATAATAAATATACCCTCAATCTGCCTTATTTTGTATATAACCGACTTATTTCAGCCTGTACAAAATTTGCTATTTTCAATTTGAATATTAAAATAAGACTATCAACGTGAGACCTCATCGCACAACCATTGTTTAGATATGTTGTGTGTGTGTGGTGTGTGTGTACTTCCTTGACTAGTATGATGCATTTGTCCGCCTTTCTGCGACCATAATTATCCATGGCGAATCACAGAGAGAGCGGAAGAGTGAGAGGGAGAGAATAAGAATTAAATGAGGGTGCAGAAAATGCTTTGCTCTATTTGAAGTCTAAACGTGTCAGGTGCTGTATTTCCAATAGCTTAAGCAACTAAAGACCTACTCTTGGTAAATCGGAGTAGCTAACTGTCTAGTCCGTCTGTCCGTCTGTCCGTCTGTACGTCCGTCCGTCTGTACGTCTGTCCGTTCTTGAAACGGCGTGTGCTGAACGCAGCTGCAGCTGTTGCAACCGTTGACTGCTGCTGTCGGTGCTCTGTCAATGCTACTTGACACGAAAAATTCAATTTTCTGCTAGTATATAACGCAAGTTTTGCACATTTTTCAATTTTATTTTCATTCTTTGGAAATTGAAATAAAACGACACACACACAAACTATTTTCTATTAAATGCTCTCTCAACTCTCACTCACTCTTTCTCTTTCTTCACTCGCTATCCTACTCATATTCGTTTCGTTGCTAAATCACTACACTTTAAGCACTTTATATACGTAATTTAGATAAACGTCAATAGAATAATCCAAATTTACTTAACAAATATATATAAATATATATATTTTAATATACATTAATGGATGCTGAAAAGTACATAATAATCGCAATGCGAACTCGAAGCTTACACGATATCGTCTTCACCGCCGATGTTGCACTTAGAGAACGATATTGCGCTGAGAGCACGATATTGCGCTGAGAGCACGATATTGCGCTGAGAGCACGATATTGCACTGAGGGCACGATATTGCGCTGAGAGCACGATATTGCGCTGAGAGCACGATATTGCGCTGAGAGCACGATATCCCAATATTTCAATACCAACGCAGTATTTTAATATAAAATATTTAATATTTTATTGTGGTTTGGTTTACGTGATAACAGAGTACCATTACATAAAATATGAATTGAGTTATTTAAGGAATCAAAAGTGGGAGCTTAATAAACATTTATAGACTGACTTATCTGAAACAGAATCAATTGAAAATATATTCCACTTTTAAAGAAAAAAGGTATATCGATGGTTATTATTATAATTCACAATTATTTTGACTATATTAAGATAATTTATGTATTATAGTTATTTAATTAATTATAAATGTATGCATTCAATGAATTTGCAGCACCATTCGCGAGGGCATCATACGGTGCATTCTGGCCACCGACATGGCTCGCCACAACGAGATTCTGACGCAGTTCATGGAAATAACGCCCGTATTTGACTACAATAATCGGGCACACATCAATCTGGTAGGTGATGGAGTGACCGCTAGGTGTCAGCGGTATCTAACGAATGCACTCAAATTGATTGGCTTCGCGTTTTGCAGCTCTGCATGATACTCATCAAGGTGGCGGACATATCGAACGAGGCAAGGCCCATGGATGTGGCTGAGCCCTGGTTGGATCGTTTGCTTCAGGAGTTCTTTGCTCAGAGTGCGGCCGAGAAGTCTGAGGGCTTGCCGGTTACCCCATTCATGGATCCTGATAAGGTTAGCAAGCCAGGGTCGCAAGTCCGATTCATTGGTCTGGTGCTGTTACCGCTATTTGAGGCACTGGGCGAACTGGTGCCGGAGCTAACCGAGCTAATCATCATACCTGTGCGTATTGCACTCGAGTACTACAGGTAAACCGCAAGGTTTTCACATTTCTGTAACGTTTTTAAGCCAATCGTTTTTCTACCCTTGCCCACGCCCATGTCCACGCCCCCGAAATCCATCCAACCGCCTTCTCTGACATTGCAGGCGGCTCAATGATGCACAGACCAAGACACGTAAATCTGTTGCTGACAGCAATGCCTCAGCCACATCGGACAGCAACAGCGGCAACATGGACTCAAATGCCGCTGTGGTCGGAACACCGGGCAATGCCAGTGACAAATTGTTAACCGATAAACAGGCCCAGGGCCAAGGTCAGGGCCACCAGTCACAGCAAGGTGCTGCTGGTGCTGGCAATGCAAGTGGAACTGGTGGTAGTGTTGCTTCAGCTGCTGGTGCTGGTGGTGGCACTGCAGCTGGTACTGGAGGTACAGGGACTGGCAGCAGCTCACCACAAATGCCACGCTCCGGTTCCGGCATTAGTGTCAAATCACGTCGCAGCATACCATCACAGAAGTCCGCATCCCGCACATCTGTGGATGAGCCAGGCGGCATGGCCGCTGAGCTGCATGATCTGCCCGAGGGCAGTGAAAGCGGTGACTCCGAAACGGCCACCGAGGTCGATGTAAGTCTTCCAGTATGCAAACAGTGTCTGCCCAAATCTACATAGTTGATTATCCTAGTCTATCCATCATTCGATTAGCAGCTAATCCGATACCAAATATGCATATATAGATATATAATATATATGGTATATAGTACGTATATAGCACTATGTCTTCAATATATTCGGTGCTCGCAAACAGCTCCGCTACCGTCTATGACGTAATCACAGTCAGTCATTTAACTAAATACTAAAAAAAAATGCTCGAATTCGAATTCCTTCTTTCGTTAACGGTTCGCGTGTGTATGCTAAAACTATTGTAAGCAGAGGCGTTCATAAAGAAAAACCCTGCTAGTACTAGACCCTCGATCATTGACATTAACCGATCTAATATATGTGACCATAGATAGTTTAAGATCTTGTTTAAACTTTAAACAATAAAATTGAATGAAAACAAAACATAGTTTATTCGATTGAAGTGATGAGAGTGGAGGCCTTCACACAACTTTCACAACAACTAAAAAGTTAGTAGTTATTAGTCAGTAGATGGTAGTTATTAGCTAGTAGTTAGTGGTTAGTAGTTAGTAGTTAGTAGTCAGCAATTAGATAATTAGCAATTAGTAAATTGTGTGTGTCGTTCGTCTACTAAAATCACGCAAAACACTGTATTCATATCATTGTGTAGGTGGCCGAGAAGACATCCAAATTCAAGGTGGACACGGAGGGCTGCAGCAATCGCAGCAAATCCTCGCACTCCACATCGCGCAAATCATCGCGCGAGAAGCGTCCATCGATGATTGGCGAACTGTGCAGCAGCGGCGGTGGCCAAAGGATGCGCAACTCCTATGGCAATATCCATGGCTATCATGCCAATCGCTGTCACTTTGGCAGCAACCGTGCCGTTAGCTTGGACCAGTACAGCACCAACAATCGCCGTCTGTCCGATGGCCTGCCCCAGGTCATTTCCGACAGCAATGTCTTCTATGGTCGGCATAATCGCGGCAGCCTCGAAACAACCGCCGGCCATTGTCCTCATGCAGGCGGTGTCGGTGGTGTTGGTGGTGCTGGTGCTGTTGGTGGGCGTGCCAGCGAGGATCTCAATATGAATACCAATAGCAGCATCAGCAGTCAGGGTCAAGCGCCACCTGTTGTACAGCAGCCGCAAAGTCAGCTGGCCATGTTGCCTGGCCATCAGATGCAATTGCAATTGCTGCAGCAACAGCAACAACAACAACATCTCCATCAGCAACAGCAACAGCATTACCAACAGCTGCAGCAGCACCACCAACATCACCACCAACAGCACCAGCACCAGCATCAGCAACAGCATCAACATCAGCACCAACAGCAATTTGGCATTGAGACAAGCAAATTACCAGCGACAGCAACAACTGTTGCTACTTCCAATGGCAACATATCGCCCACACACACCCACCAGGCACAGGCCCTGGCCAAGGGCAGCGGTCACAGTTGCAGCAGCAGCAGCAACACAACTACTACTGCTGCTGCTGCTGCTGTGCAACAAAGTGGAGTTGCTATTGCTGGCGGCAGCAGCAGCAGCAGCGGCTGGAAGTCACGCCTGCGACAATTCTCGGATTACTTCAGTTTCAGTTTTGACAAGGGCAACAAGCGCTTTGGCAGCACGCGCAGCAGTCCGTGTCCAGGTCGCGGCAATAACAATACAACAGCCAATGGCGCTGACATTGGAGCAGCGGCAGATAATGCACAACAGACGGCAGCAGCAGCAGCAGCAGGAGGAACAACAGCATCAGCGGCAGCAGCGGGTGCCACCTGTTGCAACATTTCGAATAG
>JBANCZ010001112.1:0-24625 GCA_037040025.1 Sphaerogastrella javana | reverse complement strand
GACGGACATAGCTCAATCGTTTCGGCTTCTCTTCCTGATCAAGAATATATATACTTTATGGGGTCTGCCACGCCTCCTTCTGCCTGCTACACACAAATGCACTTTCCACAAAGTTATTTGTGTTTTTTAAACTAATAATATGGTATATACATACATATAACTTACTAAAATTCCTCCACTCCACTTATTCAGCGGTGTGGCAACGCCACGTGCGCTCAATCGGCGTGCAAACAAACAAAATTTTTTTATCGCGAAACACATACAAAACCCGTAAAAAAAAACGTGAAAATATAACTAAATAGTTAAAATATTACTTATGTTTTAAAATAACTATATTAAAAATTACTAAAGAATGAAAAAAATTAACAAATTATGATATTTACAAAATTAATAACAAGCAATCGACACAAACACAACCGGCACCATCGATAGCTAGTTAAAACTGATCGATAACAGCGCTGTAAACTGCAAGCTCTGTTAATTTAACTTTTGGCGTGGAAGACACCTTACATTATGGCACTATGCAACGTCACAGATTCCTCAGTCGATATACGGATTGTGACGTAATACGCCAAAGATGTAGGATTTGATGGAAGAAAATGTATACGTGTGTGTATTTATATAAATGTAATCTTCGCCTTAAGGTACCTTGCGCTTGGCGAAGAATATTCTAGATAAATAGAATATTAACATTGGAATGTTAAAATGAATTTGTGTATACATGTACATGAGCACGTGGATATACATCTATACATACGCATTCTGTCTCTTTCACGCACATAATATTCAAGATTAATTATCTTTAAGATTAATTATAATTATATTATAGATTAATATTCTAATCAATCATAATGCAATTCTTTTAGTGTATAATGTTATCTAGAATTTGTGTAATTTTTTTTAGCATATACATAATATATATAATATAAACGAGCTCGAAAATTGAGCATTGTAACTCAATTTCAAACTTCAGGGTATCAGGAAGCTTAGGGGTAGATATCCAAAATCTGATTATGACAGTAGGTGTATAATGTAATTCAGCACACATTTGCCAAAGCATAACGTTCTAGCTCCAAAATAGCACCTGTTATGCCAATTTGAAGTTTTGTTTTCCAATTATGTGGGAGTGGAGGCAGGTATTCGAAATGTGGGAAGACAGTAGACGTATAATGTGATTGTAAATATGTGTGTTAAAACAGAACGTCGTATCTTTACAAATGCTCCTGTTATTCGAATTTTTAGTTTAAATAAAAGTCCACAATTGCAGGGGAATGGGGGCAGGTATCCAAAATTAAAAACCAACTTAATCTGCTTCGGCTATACAGCAATGTTCGTGCCAAATATGAATACTAAATACAACTTTTCACAAAGTTAATAGACCCTTTAGTGTTTTTTAAACACAGGGTCCAAAAACAAACAATACATTAGAGTAAATTTGAACGACAAATGTGATGAGATAAATATAATTTAACAGTTCAATTTAGATCTCGGTACAATTTTTGCAATGACTGGGAGTACAAACCGACAATGACAATTGGGGGCCTCCAGTTAACGGGTTAAAGCCAGTCGCGATTCGTTGATCAAAGTATAATGTTCTAAGCGCTGTTTACCTGTTCATATATATATTTTTTTTTATTTTTTATTGTGAGTTCTATGTTTTATTTACGGCCCCATTATAGTGCCAAAAGCTAATACCTTTTTAGATTTTTTTCAATGCTGATGTCAAACAAATATCAAGCCAGCGAACTGGAAAGATCTAGCGCTATTAATACAAATACTAGTTTAAATAGTAGCCTACATCAATATAATTTAAAGAAACACTTTGTACCCCCTTGACAATGGGGACTATACTTTTAATCTCTGAATATACTTTTATTAAAAATTATGGTTCACCCAAAATATTATTTGTCAATTCCATAAACTTCGACGGAACTTTAAAAATTGCATAACGAAATATTACGAAAAATATGTCAATCGGAATTTCGAGTCTAATCTAACAAAACGTAGTGAATTTTTGTAAAGCCCTGTCTGTACATATTCATTAGTCGAAAGATCATCGAATGGAATGGAGTGTAGAGTCATTTGTGGTATAGGAATGTGAATATATATATATGGTAGTATAGTGTAATGGAGGCGTACGTACCACGACCGTATGGGTTACTTTCTGGGCATCCCTGCAACGTGACCCTGCCACCAAGAGAATGACGAAGAAGGGAAGAGCTTGTAAAAAAGACGCTCTAAGCACTGCGAAAAGTTTTTTATTTGCATTTTGTTTTAAGCAGCAGCAACGGCAATAAGAACTCACGAAAAAAAAGTGCGACCAATGGTATTTATACTCGTTCTAGTTCGGTCGGTTTTTTTTCTTTTTGGGGGGTTTTGGTTCTTTTTTTTTAGAGAGAGTTTTTGTTATTTGTTTCTTTTTGTTTTGTAAAAAAATGCACAAGTTTTATGCTTCTATAAAACTTTTTGTGGCAAAAACTTTGAACTTGTCTCGTAGCCGCCGAAAGGGTTTTACAATGATGTGCTTCTAGCAAGATTTCCACCTACTTACCGCCACTGCAGCTTTTCATAAAACAAAAAACAACAAAAAAAATTTCTATTTTTTTTTTTGGTTGGGCGTGGCAGAAACTTAATATTTGGGGCGCGTATCCAAAAGTAGCGGCTAGTTATTGGTCTAAGGGCATGCCTTCTTAGGGGGGAGCAAGAGAGTGAGCAAGAGAGTGATATGGAGAAAGGAAGCACAAGAATGATATGAAGAGAGAGAGAGGGGAGGGGGGAGATCGTTGTATATTCTTAGGTAGTTAGGTTGCGTGTACCTTAACTCTTTCGAATGTGACCCGGGGTCACTTAGTTGGCACTCGGTCATTATGGGCTGCTCGTATAGCTGCTATGCATTATCATTAAAATAAATTATTTGAGTCGCGCGTAGCAACTAAACGCATTTTGCACGTTTTCCCTCCGCAAATTTTTTACACGATTTTTATAACTTTTTTCGCCGCATCAGCTAAGTAGACAAAAGCTTTTCTCGGACATTGGACACCGGCCACACAGCCACCCACATTGGGGACCCACCGCAGAGATAAGCTAAAAAAAACCAACAAAAAAAAAAGACGCACACATTTATATAATATATATATTTTTTTTTTGTGTATGTATGCATGTATATAAAAAGTGAAGTAGGAGTAGTAGTAGTAGAGGTAGTAGTAGTATAAGCTGTAGTAGGTGGACGCAGTGGCATTTAGTTAGGCATACGGATAAGCAAGATAACTTTGCATTTTAGGCAGCGCATGTTAAATACTAAAATACTAAATGCAAGACCACACAAGACAACAGAGTCAAAACAATGAGCTCCTTCTCCCTCTCCCTCGCCCTCTATCTCCCCCTCTCTGAGTATGAGTGTAAGTATGAGTGTGTGAGTGTTTTCGAGTGTGTGTGTGTGATGCCTCTTGCATGCAGAACACCACGCAATTTCTCAAGTTGCCGTAGCCTAACCACGTAAAGTATAAAATATTTGCTAGCAGTGACCCAAGCGAGCATCCCCTCCCAACCACTGCCTTGTTGATGCTGTTGATGCTGTTGCTGATGCTGTTGCTGATGCTGATGGTGATGGTGATGGTGATGTCCATGTCCATGTCCATAACTCCGTTGCTGGTTCGTGTCCATTTTGCTGGGGAATGTCGTAAAGCGTAGAGAGTGAAAGAACCGGCAGCTCCATAAGAAAAGTATGTCTAAGAAGTTGCCAAACAAGTTCCAGCCGCAGCAAGTCCTGCGACGCTATTCATTTGAATACATGGCAACAACTTTGACCACGCATTAGTTACATAAGAACATAAAAGCACAACACGGTGCTGAGTTCAGTTCAGTTCAGTTCAGTTAAGTTGAGTTGAGTTGAGTGCAGTGCAGTTGAACCCACCGACACTCAACCACCCACTCATCCACCCACTCATCCACCCACTCATCCACCCACTCTCACCCACTCTCACTCACTTGTACACTCGCTTTCTGGAAGTGGTCAACGACAGCAGCATCGGCAACTCAAGGCCCTTGCTGTCTTGCCGCTTCTTTTCTTGGGCTCTCTGTGGCACATGCAATTTGTAACTTAAGGCGCATAATTTACAATGAACATTTTGGTCGGTCGGGCTGTTGCTTAAATCTGACCACAGTGTGCACCCTACGACTTCAACTTCGACTTACAATTAGTCTTGGCCTGCTGCAATAAAACCCTGTGCCGTGGAGGCTCCATCACTATATGGTTTCCATAGGGCTCTACGATTAACTGCATTGCATTGATATTCCAATGATGCTTCAAAATAATATACATAGAATTTACCTAAAGCATTTACTAAATATGTAATTTTAAAATTGATAGTATTTTTATCAATATTCTAAAAAATATTTATAATCAATTTAAAAATGGAATTCAATCTTGAGATCTCGGTACAAAAACAAATTAAACCAATTTCAAATGCTTTGAAGATGCAATGTACATAGTCCCTAGCTCGTAGAGTATAGCAATAGTCGGTGTAGCCTTGCCAAGGAAATAAAACAAAAATAATATCGATGCATGGGAATTGAATAGAATTTAGAATGAAAAAAATATGAACCCTCAAATAATTTTTATTTTTTATATATATTTTTTGAATGTATTCTGTGAATCCTAAAATCCTTGACCTTTGCGTAGCACTGGCTCAAATCGAGATCCTTTGGCTGCGAAATGTGCATAAATTTGGTGATGCTTTAGCAAGGCAGGCCATGAACACATTGCATGGCGGTTTGTGGTCCATGTAGTCTCCGGAATAAGGTAAGCGAGAATAACTTGTAGAAAATTAACTTTGTTGGTAATTAGAACACCACTAAGGACACCTGAGTGCCGTCCTGGATTGCTCAGTCCGAAACTAAGCTAACCATAGCCGAGTGAAGCAAATTTATATGACAGTCAACACCATACAACACAACACAACACAAGACAACAATTATACCCACATCTGGGCGTTGTTTAGCTCTGCTAACCATTCCCCTAGCCCAGTGGTGTTGTGGTGTGCTAAGTTTTTGTATTTTATTTTCACTTCTTCAGGTATCTTCAGGAGGAGGCAAGAGCAGCTAGCAAAGTAACAAAAGTTCCACGTCGTCATGGCGAAAATTCTTCAAGCTGAGTATGGCAACTTTGATGTTGAAGCTGCCTTAGGTGCCAGTTGTCTCTCTCCAGTTGTTGGAGATGCCTTTTTCGGATGTTGGCTTGCATCTGTGGGGCAGGACAGTTAGATGAGTACGTACCTGGACTCTAAGTGCATACCTGGCCAGGGGTCAGTTGCCAGTTTGAACTGCAACGGACACTCCAGTAACGTGGCCAAGTTTGAAAAGTTTCTTGCCCAGGCAGTTGACTCAAGCACACGCTCAAGCTCAGGCTCAGGATCAGGCTCAGAAAGAGCTGAAGATAAAAAACCACGCACTCCATAAGCATGACATGCACACTCATTTACATTCAGTCACTTCGTAAGTCATTTCGTCGGTCTGTCTATCTGTCGGCCTATCTGTCGGCTCACTTGTTTTCAGCTCATGATCCTTTTTTCTTAAAATATAAATTTTTTTCCAAAATATTTTAATTAGTGCTACTCGGTCATATGTTATTTTTGGTCAAAAATCCTGAATAATCGACTACTGTACTATAGTTGACTCGTTATATGCACATAAAATCTTAGTATCTTTCAATCCCATGAATACATTTAATTAGAGTTCAAATCCATTGAATAACATACTTTAAAATGTGCTTTAGGTCAAACTAATAATAGCTAATTCATGTTTTAGATACATAATACATACAGTGTAATCATTAAATATCGATAATAGATTTTCATAATTGTGAAAACATTTTTAATATATTAGACATACTAACTTTAGGTATTCACACTTTCTGCAAATAAAGTACAAATGCAACAAATGAATACTTAATTAAATGTTGGCATGTCTTAAATTTATTGATTAAAATAAGGTTGATTAATTTAAATTATAATGTTTTTCGCTCTGGACATTTCAACATGCCAAATGTACATTGAAATGCACATTCATACTCATATTCACATCCACACACCCATTTGGCATATGAAAATCGGCATTTACATTGAAAACATTCAGTCAAGCATTTCAATTTATTTCATTAGAATCGTCCAGTTGTTGCACAAAAGTGGCCAGTCCCTTGGGCTGCACACTCAGGAGGCAGACAAAGAACATGGAGTGGAAAACCAAAAATCTATAGGAAGCAGAATGAATGAGCGCGAGTGAGTGAGTGTGTGTGTGTGAGTGAGGGAGTGTGTGTGTGAGCGGGTGTGTGTGTTGGTATGAGCCACTTATTCGCATTTTGACCAAATTGTTGCTGACCAATGATCAATTTAATAGGAGAACAATATTGATAGCCCGCACCCAGGGGGCATTCAGAGAACCCTGAGAGACGACAGTCGGCAGTCGACAGGGACTGAAGAGGATACTTCAAGTTGAAGTTCAAGTTGAAGCAGAAGCTGAAGCGGAAGTGCTGTGGTTTGGTTTGGTTTGATTCAGTATACATTTGGGTTTAAGTTTGGCATTCCAGGCATTATGTATGTCGGCCGACCTATGTTTTGTTTGTTTGAAAACTTCCCAAACTTTTGGTGTTGTATTGTAACTAAATTTTAAAACATAGACCCACCCACCCACAAACACACACACACACACACACACACTCACTTACACAAAGGGAAACACTTTCACTTGTGCGTTGTCTTTTGGGCATAAGCAGCTTCTGTTTGGTTTCTTGTGGTTTATTATTCACGCCTGAATTGATTGTAAATTAAAGTTTTGCCTACACTACGTCGATGGCCCAGGTCCAGGTCCAGCTTCAGCTTCAGCTCCGGGCCAAACAGCCTCTTCATGTCATCCTTGCTGTGCATTTTGAGGTCAGCCTATGGCAAAGTTTTCTTTTGTGTGCAATTGTATACTTGGTTTGGGCTACCGGGGTCCGGTCCTTATACATGCCAAGGATTGCTGCCACCCCAATCATCTCGTTCGATTCCAGCAGGTCCTTGCCGACAGTGTGCGGTGTAGTCTGTCGCCTTTACTGTCCATATTAGAAGCCAAAAGGCATTCGAGTGCACATAAGACGATTACACATCATTTAACCGACGCAGTCCCAAAACTATGAGGCGAAAACCCTCACACTCTACATCCATACAACACTCGACGACGTCCAACGACCAGGCAGCACCCTTCTATGGGCTTATAATTGTTGCTTCATGTTCACAGCTGTCTTGCTCCTTTATTGACTCCTGCATATTGATTATTGTTACTTTTGCTTTTTCTGCTTTCATCATTTGCCGCTTGTTGCTCCTTTCACAGGGAACTCACCTGATACCGTACCATTTCAATCTACTTCTTGTTTAAAATTCAATTCAATATGAGAACCCACTCACTCTTTCACATACAGTTTGTGTTCTATTCTCTCTGTTCTTGGTGTGTATGTACATTTTAATTAAGTGTTAATACAGTAAGAGTCTTTCCAAATCAAAGCACAATTTCAAGAAATCCTCAGTTAGGGCCTGTACTTCAAAGGCACAGAAGGTCTATTACATTTGTCAGATACATAATGAGTAAATATTTTAAGTTATGATGATGAAACGAGTCAATCTATTGGGAGCATTTTTTTATAGATACATATATAATATAAGATACTATATTTCGATTTATAACTATCGGTATCTGATCCAAATGGGATCCCTTGTTACGGTACTCATTTTGTTCGTATTCCAACGACTGAGTCAGTTGGCTTAATTCAAATTAATAGTCATATAATGATTGCCTATTAGACACTACCAGAAATCCTTTAACTAAATTTCCTTTAAATATGACGGCATCATTGAAGCCATATATATGGTACACAATGTCACCCCCATTCCACACGCATATCCACCAAGTAGCAACGGAACTCAACTCAATTATGCACAATTACAGACACAAACACACCAACTGGACTGTTGGCCGTTGGCCCTGTTGACTGTTGACTGTTGGCTGTTGGTTGTTGGTTGTTGGTCGGATATGAGGCCTAAAGTGCGAGGCACCGACACGAGGCACGAGATACGCAACGTGGATCTGGGACCGCGTGGTGCTTGCATGCAAGAGACCCCACTCTCACTCTCTCATTCCCAAATACAGAGCCTATTTAATAGCCAACGACCTTTATAGTAGACACCACACTGCGAGAAAACAAATACAGAAAAAATATGGGAACAACAAATTTCTATTTGAATAAATGTTTGAATTCAAGTGAATAATATTTCGGTTGTTTTCCAAATCATACAAATACCATTTATTAAAGAGCTGATGAATGTATGTTTGGGACATATGAATAGACATAAACCCCACAATTTTCTAGAATATAAATACCGATATCACCCATGGTACAGTGCAAAATGGCAGTGGTATCATTTGAAAGGGCTGCTCGTGGCACATCTTACAGTCGATTGCAATTTATTTTTTGCTCCTACCTCTTTTAGGGAGTGCTACCCATAGATGCAGGCCCATCTACTGGACAGACGGTGCACCACTTGGTGGATCGCTTAAATTGCATGCATAGCCAATTGCTTGGCACTCGTCGGTGCTGAAGTGCAGCACCGTTTACAGTTCAGAGGGTGGCGCCATGGGCACGAGCTGTAGATTGCTGTCAGAAATGCAATTGAATTGCTTAAATACTTTGAATATGTGGCATACTCATACCATACCCACACACACTCACACTCGCACTCACATTCATACACCCAATGCCAATGGATATAATGGTTTGTCGTTGCTGTTGTCGTTGGTCGCTTTATGGCTGGATGCCACGTTTTTTGGTTGCCATGTGGCAACCTCTAAAATGATACAACATATGCTAGTGGCAGTGCATGAATACACCCAGCTACAGCATGAGTGAATGGCTGAATGGTTGCATGAGTGCATGCATGAATGAATGAATGAATGAATAGGCGATATGAAGTGCAATCAATGCAAAAATGTTTCAAGTACTCAGCTCAGTCCAAAAACTCAAACCAAATCTCGGACTAAAACCATTGCAACCAGTTCAGGATAGATACACACATACATAAACATGTATATACAGGGTGTGTGTGAGTGTGAATAGACCTACACTCTATGAATCCCTGCAATGATGCAGCTGTTGCATAATGCTCTGCTCCCAACTAGAGATATTTCGCTCGAATTACTCCCTACATGCATATGAATCATTCTGTGAGTGAGTGTTGGAGTGTGCGTGAGTGAGTGTGTGTGTTTTTCGGTACGTCGATGTGAACGGATTATTCACACACTATTGATTTCAAATTGAGTTGACTTCAAATCCGTCTAAATTGACAGGCAGTCAGTCAGCTGAGGCAGGCAACACATGGCAACGGCAATGGCAACAGTAAAAGCTTCAATATTACCCATTACCTCAGGCATATCTTCTTCTTCTTCTCTCTCTCTCTCTCTCTGTCCCTCTCTACCACACTCACTCTCAGTCAAAGTGTGAGTGTGTGCGTTGTGAATGTTTGTGAAACCGGAAGTTGACTAATGAATTTAATTTGCACTGGGTGTTGAAGCAAATAGAGCGACAAACAGTTAGACAGACAGCCACTCAGTCAACTCTGGCAAACCGTCCATACCCACATGAATACGAGTAGGAGTGTATGCACAGCATGAATAGAAATGAGTGTGAATACTTCAAGATACAACTGATGCTGCTGCTACTGTTATCTACCATTTAATACTCTGTGTATAAGGGCGGTGCTATTGGCTCCATTGACTCACTGACTGATGGCGGCATTCACTCATTCATTAGTAATTGATTTTCGTAAATCAACTCAAGTTCGAAGCACTAAACACAAACTAGCAATGCTTTGAAGTCGTGGAAAGAGCAAAAAGTCATCAATCTAACATACGAAGTTCGTTGTATTAAGATTCCTACAACAATTCAACAAAATTATAGCAGGCAAATAAATAAAACAAAGATTATGATTTTCATAAATAGATCCATAGATGAATTATCTGTAGTATTTAATTTATAAAATTTATATAGAATTTAGTTCAAATCTCAATGAACTATTTGCACTAACGATTCATTCTCGTTAATCGAATAATTCTTGTTTTTTTCTGTACTTCAAGGTCTTGTTTGAGAGCCCTTTCACGCGACACCGCATACCGCAAGTGGAGGAGGTATGGATGCTCTTGCTTGTTCATTTTGCTGTTGTCAGCGTAATTGAAAAATGTTGCCTGCCGCATGTCAACATTTTGATTTCCAATATGTTGCATGCCCCACGGATGTCACCAACACCACCCCCCCCCTCCTATGTTACATATATTGTAAATGGGGCGAGGAGCTTGGTAGAGAATTTTGCTAAAAATTTCACACGTTCGTCTGCATCAGATGTTGCCAATGCATAGAATGTAGAGTCGCTGATGCACTTGGAGTTGGGGCGTTGTGGTGTTATGAATTTTTGGATCTGTGGATCAGAACAACCACTGGCTGGAGCAATGGGCCATGGCTCGGTTTACCCACTTCCGCACTGGGTACTGCGATGTCAAAGGCAGGCATACAGCATCAACGTTGGCGCCTGGTGTGTAGTGTGTAATGACAGTGCCACCCAATGACCACCCACAGGCTAGCAGGGACAGGCATTGCGCCAATCCTCCCATCATGGCCGGCAGCCAATGACATTTACCGTTAGCATATCAATAACACACGCCGCGCCGCAGACCGGACTCATAAAATATGGAAACGGCACTGACACTGCCAGCATTTGCACCCGTCAACATTGCATGGGGCATGGCACGTGACGCGTGTGGCCAGGCAAGGCCGTGCCACGCCCAACCCTTGGGTTCGCTTCATCCTATGCCTATGCCCATCAATGTTGTTAGGTGTACACTAGGTCTATGGCAATGGCCATGTAACCATGTGGCTATGAGTCCGCGGCCCATTTGATTTTGCATTTCATGCAAATTTTTGGTGGCAGACATCGACGGTGCTGACGTGCAGGATGGACCTCTCTCTGTATGAATGGGAATGCTATGGATGGGTTTGTCAGGATGAGTGTGACTGCGTGGATGTCGTTGTTTCTTTGGCATGGGAATGAACATGCGAATATAAAAGGGACACCGAACAGCGAACACTGAACACCGAACACCGGTACACCGGTACACACTGTCGCATCATCGGAAATGAATCATTTGCTTCGTTTGGCGGCATCCGCTTGACGCTTATTTCCGTTGCGTCGCTCGTTTTTGGCATAAACCAGCTCCAACCAACAGTCCGACCGTCCAATAGTCCAACTGTCTAACCATCCAGCAGTCCGAACAGTCGAATAGACCAACAGAAAACAGCAGACCAACCAACCAACCGGTGGTTCAACCTGACATGTGTGCGCGGCACGCTTCCGTGACGGAACATGTAGCCAAAAGCTGTGGAAAAGGCATGACTCAGGTGAAAATTTTTACCGCGTTGCCTATGACACCTGGCCATGTGTAGAACACCCCAACCATTACTGAATCCATTTGCAATGGCACGCCTAACAACAAAACTGTGGCGGGGTCTAACTGATGTTGTGGGGGTTTAAAAATACATGAACAACTCGGGTTGTAGCTCCAAATTTTTAGAAAAATCATCACATCAAAATCTCCAAATATAAATAGCTGTATAATAAGTTGGACAACGTTTTTTAAAGAGTGAACAAAATACGCAATATGATCTAATTATGTACTAACAATCAATGGAACCTATAATCCTTAATCTATATTACATTATAACATTATAGATAACCAATATAAAGTTTATATGCTCCAACTCCAGCGATTCATAAGCGATGCACATATACATATGTGGTAGAAGAAAATTTCCACAAAAAGGAGTGATTTTCCTAAATAAATTATAGATTAGACAAAATATACTCATTTAGAAGCATTGGGTAGGACAGAATGTAAAAATCGAATTGAATATGGTATTATTTAACCCAGAATGAAATGAGAATGCGTTGGGAACTCTCTACGTAGTATGTTAACAGTTTATCTTTCTTTCTTATTGTCTTGAATGTAGTCGGTTCGTAACCCGTATAGAACCATATATATGTATGCGCATACATTTCAGTTTCTATCGGATTTTTCTGGCTCATTCAACCAGCTCATCCTTTTACTATAGCCATGGCCATAGAGTGGCGTGTCCGTCTGCTCATCCATCCATGCGTTTGTCCACACTCATTTGAGTCCCGCATAAATCAATTGCACTTGTCATCAACTCAATTAATTTTTGGCAAACAGAGTGCAGTAAATCAATTGCTTTGGCAGGTCAGGCCCGTTGCTCTGAGACAGTGGCAAGGCTTTCGGGGATAATAGTCAGGTCTGGGCTGGAAAGGCCAGCACTGAATCCATGATTCCGTTTAATGTCCTTAGCCGTTACGCTACCATTTTTGGATATACACACATTCATACATCAATATGCTCTTATACTCTTCCTTTTTACAATGGACAATATTTTAAAGGGTATACGAGGCTAAACAAATACCTATGAAATAATATCATACAAGATGGTATATGGAATGGAAACAGAAAATTTGGATTCTTGTGTTTAATTCCTATTGAGTCATAGACTATTCCTGTATTGTAGGGTATTTACCTATCGGTTTTATTGTACAACATGCCGTTCAACGTTTGCCATTGCCCTTTTTTTTGTCACTCGTCGCAGTTTTTGCCATTTTTATTTGGCATTGCATTCAGACCAAATGAAGAATCAGGCAGTAAGGGCCAGAGACAGACTACCTACTGACGACTGTCCATTTTATGAGCCGCCGTTCCGTGCATGTTGACATTGTATCAAATGGGGTTAAAAAGTGATTAAAGTAGGTTTGGCAAATGTCAACAATATTTATACCGAGGGCCATTGCATGGCAATGGATGTCGCACTCCTGACCTAACCCGCATCGTGGAAGGAGTTGGAGTTTGGAGTTGCAGTAGGAGGTATTTACTAGCCAGAGGCTTAGGCGTGTAAATGTTTTCAGAGTGCACTTGACGTTTCGGTATGCAGACAACTTGGCTACGCTAACGCTCCCCGATACACCCAATATCATATATATAGCACACACATTTGTTTGGTTGCTCGATTCGATTTGCAATTTTTTACGTGATATCCGAGCCACTCGGTGTGTTTTGTTTCTGTTTTCTCTCTCACTAGCCATGGCTGGGCAGAAACCATTCACAACATTCATTCGTTCACCCATCCATCGTTGAAATTCCGTCTATACGTATAGACGGCGTTAAATTATGCAATTTTTTTTTGTCACATTTTTTTTCTTTTTTAAATATGGGAAATTTTAATTTATGCATTTCAGCTGCTGCTCGACATGATGACGAAACTCTGTGGTGGCCAGAATTTCCTGTTGACCAACCCATGTTTCCGGAATGGGTTACGTAAATTGATAAAGTTTATTAAAAATATATTGATAATCTACAATATTATAAAATGAATATCCAGAAAATAATAAAAAGCTTCATGGAATTCAACTGTATATGGCAGATATATGATTGTAATAAAGTTTTGTATAGAGATCTAAATATTCCGATGTTTGTTGGTAAAATGTATTTTTTAAACCTAAATGAAATAGGGATTAACCTTAATTATTGGAATAAGATATATATTAAGTTCTCTTATAACTTTCTAATATGACAATAATATATATTTTGTATAATTTTTTTTAAAAAGCCTTTGATTGTTTGTATGGGTATATGAACATAAATATTCTGGTTGTATGTATAAAAAGCACTATATTTGTTGAATTGTGTCTGGAATTGAATTGTATGTCATGTTGGGGTACGATTAAAAAAATATTCCTTAAATCTCGTCAAAGAGTTCCAAATATAACTACAACCGACTGTAACAAAGGGTAAAACCAAACAGAAACCTCGATGCGAAAAGTGAGAGCGGAGTAGAGTGGAATGGAGTGGAGTGGAATTGAGTCCATCTTATGTGCAAACACACATTACCTTTTGATAAATCTCAGTTTGTTAGCTGCACCCAGATTGTGAAACGTACTATATAGAAACTGGGTATATATTATAGAGTATAGGAAGATGTGGAATGGAATGGAATGGTATAAAATGCATTAGTTTCGCATGGAGATGGAATTTCATTGTTTGTTACGCTCTGGTCGGATTGCAGTGAGCAGTTGGTAGAACCAAGCAATGCACACAGATTGTCGCACTTGAGAAATCTTTTCGAACGTAAATCAATCCAAGCAGCTACATCATAGTCGGACTGTGACATCTCTAGAGCAGAAGGTGGAGGTAATGGAAGGACGACATATAGCCAGAGTTGCCAAAATTGTACCAATTGCTTTTCTTGATTGTTTTATGTGTGCTCGGCATGCTTGAACTTTTGGATGGTGTGGTGGAACCGTCATAGTCGAGAGCCTTATATCGAAATGTAAATTCAAGTTTGTAGTTGGAATACTATCCGTAACCCAAGCATAGTAAACAAGCAGCAAATGTAGGTGCACCCAGCTGGCCGAGGAGTATAGCAATAACAAAAGGAAACTCCACAAACACGATAACGACACTCATCATCAACCATAGTCGGATTTGCAGGCTTACCGCAATACCCCTCAAAAAGAAACCCACTAACTTTACCACGCACACACGCAACCTCTCCCCATTTCCCTTTCTCTTCTCAGTCTCACTCACTCGCATCTCGATCTGTTTGTAATGCTGTACCTCTGTGTTGTACACACAAGGAGCGCATGCATTTGAAAAACGCAATTTTTGGTCCTGCAACTGGTCCCTGTTAGAGAACTCTGCCATTGCAATGCGTTAAACAATTTCGTTTACTTTGACCCCAGGCAGCATTCAAAAGTAGAGAGATGACCATCTCCTTTACAGCCCTCTTATATCCGGCTACAGCTATGGCTTCGTCTCTGTCTCTGTGTCTCTGTTGCTGTGCTCAACACCGTCTCCGTCTGTGTTTGGGTTTGCTTCTCTGTCTTCTACCATATCTCATAGCATCCTTGTCCCCATGGTGGCCCTCTTCATATTCACTCCCTAGCCGCATTTGCAGATTTGCTGTGCATCTTCCGTTTTCGTTTACGCATCGTTTGAAATTTCTATGAATTGTAGATGCAATCGGTCCATATATGTGGCCCTGGCTAAGACTCATGTGATACACTTGCAACAGTTACTGTTACTGTTACTGTTCTGTCGAGTGTTGGGTGTCGGGTGTGGGGTGTCGGGTATTGGGTTTTGGGTGATGGGTGTTAGGCGTCGGTTCACAGCTACTGACTCCTGGCTGCTGTCTCCTATCTGTTCAGCTGCTGACTTCTAACCCAGAGGCTCTATACCGACGCTGGTAGTGGCACTGGCACTGGTACTGGTAATAGTACTGGTACTGGTACTGGCACAGGGCCTGGTCCTGGCACTGGTACTGGTGCTGGCACTGTATTTGGTAAGCTCTAGACGAAGGCAAAGTGGACGATGCTGTGTTGCCGCTAGCGGCACCAAATTGAAAACATACCCCGATGTGGCATCAGAAGAAGCACAGCAAATCCTAAATGCAACACAACAAAGAAAACACATTCAGTCCCACACACACATACAAATATATACAGTTGACTAAGGGTTACTATCAAAGTTGAGTTTAGTTTTAGAGTCGAGTGTTGCAAGTTGCAAGTTGCGAGTTGAGCGTCGAGAGTTGAAAGCTGAGAGATGAGAGCTGAGAGCCGAGAGTTGAGCGCATGCAAGGCAGGCCCAATTCGGGCCGAGGCCAATCTTTCATGACGAAACAAATATCCTCATAATTCAAGAGGAAAATTGCCTGGCCTGGGTCCGAGTCCAGGGTCCAGCGTGCATAGGCCTCAGCTAGGCTCCAATTCGGGGATCTTTGCCTCAACGTTGAGTCGTCGTTTGTTACGCCTCCTTTTTGCGTGACTCTCTCTTTCCCACTCTCCCCCTCTCTCTCTTTCTCTGTCTGTTTCTGTGATTGTGTTGCTAGTGGGCTGATGCTTTTATTTTTTCCTTCTCTTTTTTGGTTTTCGGTGATTTGCTTTGTCAGTGACAAAAATAATAACAGCCAGCCACAAGGCATGGCCTCAAGCATGGGGCACCAGTCACCAGGCACCAGGCCATGGCTCATACTCCATGAGCCCTATGCCCTGTCCCCTGTACCCTGCACCCTCTACCCAGCATTCTATGCCCTGTCCATGGTCCCAGCTCCATATGTCAAGTGCCTGCCTTAACCATTGTCTAGGTATGCTCTACGCTCTACGTGTATTCGTGTGGGTGCGTATACGTATACGTGTATATGTGTGGTTGGCTATATGGCCTGCTGGCCATTTTTAATTACCACAATTTGAATTGCTTAAATAACTATTTGCATAACCATCAGTTGTATGTGTCGTGCAACATCAAAGCCAAAAACTGCCAGGGCGTGCCACACGTTACACCCCTGACACAGAGGCTGTGCATACTTCCAGTGCCACTCTGAGGATTAACAGAGACACCACTGATGCCACATGCGAATAGTTTCTATTTCACTAATGAACCTGAATAACGTCCATTCATTTTGCACTACACTCACTCATATCATGCGAATGCATGAAAGTACGGTTAATTTTCTGTGGACAAGAGTCTTGCACTCAGTTCATAACCAATTTGCTTTGTATTGGGAACCGCGAAACATTTCAACTACAATCGATCAAAGAACCTTTTGATGCTGAAAAAAAAACATTTCAGTTTTAATTGTTAAGATGGTTCGTAAATCAAAGTAAAACCCTTTCAAGGGAAATCAAGTTTAAATCTATTCAAATTTCTATTTTGAAGTCTCTAGGAGTCAAGCTCTATCGATGATTTTGTTTGTGAAGTTTTTTCTATGTTTTTAAATAAAACAAATTCCTATTTGAAATACTGAATGCCACAATAAGATATAATTGCTATAAAAATGTATATTCATTTAGGAACTTCCTGTAAATGATCAATGGGCTTTTGAAAACCAAGCTTTGTTTTGCCATACAAGATTTTCCATGGGCGTTGCCTTGCTCCAGTGCTGCAAGCAGACCTCATTGAATGCCGTTCGCTATAATAATCTATAGTCGTCATGGGCAAATTTGCATTTTGCGGTCGTACTAGTAGATCGAGACATTCACCAAGTTCTTTGGGACATTCCTGTTGTGCGGCACCGTAAGTATAATAAACATTTCTTTGGCATTGATTTAAATGTTGGTAAAACAAACAACGAACTTTGGTAAGATGGTAGGGCTGGCTCAATGTTTGTCTGTCTGGCTGGCTTACAGACGTCTTGCTCGTTTGTCCCATAAATAATCAACCAATTATTTTGCTGTCAATTTCAACACGGCCGGCGAAAACGCAATGCCAACGCCTACCCAAAATGCAGGCACTAAAGGCCAACGACAAGCGCAAGCACCAGCCCAACAATTGAGTATGGCAGCGATGGGGTAATGGTGATGGTGATGGTGATGTGGACATGCAACCCGCTGGGTCATGTCGACGTCTCTCCGTGTGGACACACGCAGCACACGGCCGGCCCAGCGGCGCAATAAATTTTGGCTGCAGCGCCAAGAAATCCACGCCAATGCACACACAAAGACGCCAGAATGAAGCACGAAGGACGCAATGGACGCAGCACAAAGGACGAAGGTCGGCGAACGAAGGACAAAGCATGAAGAACGAAGTGCGACGGTTGAAGAACGCAGGAGCAGGTCTGTTGAATTTGTCAAAGTAAGTTGCCAAAGCGTTGTATGGCCAAGAGAAGGACTAAAATTGAGACTAAGACAGGAGCAAGCAGCACTTAGAACCTTTCCTCTGTACGTGTGTGTGTTTTGGTGTGTGTGTGTTGGTGTGTGTGTGTTGGTGTGTAGTACCGTGTCTCATGCCGCGATTCAATTTCACGGCCGTATATCATTGCGTTTTCAGACGCAGTCCTCGACATTCCAACTATTCTATTCATCTTATATTCTATTCTTCTATTTTAGCCATTCTCCGCCTGCCTACAGTCTAACAAATTTTCTTATACATCATTTTCTTTTTTCTATTTCTATGTATATATATACATATATATATATATTTTTTTTTTTGCACGCAGCGCACGCACCAAGCGGAAGTCCTTTACCAGATTATCTGCGCAGCCAAGACAAGGCAGCAGGAGCCGGAGAGAGTGAGGATTGGAGGGGTTGGGGTAAAGACAACATGGCTGGAAGTGAAGAGTCGATTCGCATAGATTTGTAATTGAAGGGCGTGTTCGCTGCTGTTGCCCCAAACGAGGCATGGTAACCAGCGGACCACCAAGCCACCGAACCGAACCGAACCGAACCACTCCTTGGCCATCTCAGAGTGGGTTGGTCTAGTTCATTGCATTTTTGTAAGTGTGCCCGCGTCCGCGTCCATGTCCGTGTCCGTGTCTGAGCGTCTATATCGGAAAACGGAAAGGGCCATTAAGTGATTCCAATGATTAACAACGGAAGTATAGATTTCGAGCACCGCTTCTCAAACTGTAGCTAATCGATGCGAAATGGTCGGGCCTAATGGCATTTGCCCATAAATCAGAGCCACTCTCGATTCCCTCTAAAAGCCAAAGTACAACGGACTTATATAGTAACTGCTAACATGGCAGAGGGTTATTTTAACATCATCTACACATACCCGAACAATGACGAACAATAACCCATCTGACACGTTTAACCTTTAAATTAACTATATTAACTGCAGTAAACTCTACCATAAATGACATAAACGTATATTAAAACGACTAAATGAAAATTAGCATATTTTCATTGATATATAATATAATCTAATCTATAGTTCTCCAATATAATATATTCATAAATTTAATAAATATAACATATAACGTAATTCGATATATGTATATGAAAATTTATAAAATTTTATGAAAAATGTGTGTCTTAAAGCGGAACCTTATAAATTGGTAACTGAACCCTATGATCTTATTGGAATACTCTCATTGAATTCACACACATATGCAGTTTTTCTCTCAGTGTAAATACACTATAGTCGACGCGATGATCAGTCATTTAAAAGCTCACCAAAACTATTACAAACACAATGGGTTTGTGCGGCTTAACCGTTGCCTTTAAACTGTGGGTGTCTCTCTCCCTCTCTCTCTCTGTGTGTGTGTGTGAGTGTTTGTGAGTGTAGGTGGAGGGGAAAGACAGGGCTTTTGAAATGTTTGCCAACTGGCAATGAAATGAAACAATAAACGTAAATAACTCTCAATTGAATAGTTTTGTGGTGGCAAATTTACGTACGCCATGACGCCAAAAATCCAGCCAGTCGACCAAGTCCGTCCATCCATTCGACCGTCTGTCTGTAGGTTTGTCCGCCATTCGGGCAGCGGTACAAAGCCATTTAATGGGCAAAATAAGGGCTACACTATACTATGCTATTTGTGGGCTATAGAGGGCGTGGCAGCGGCGGAACGAGGGTCGACAATGGTGCGCCATTAGCAGCGTCCAATGCATGTGACATTTTTGCAAATGTTCCTGTGTCTCTTTATGGGTGTATGTGTGTGTGTGTGTGTGTGTGTGTCTGTGTATGTGTGTGTGTATTGCTTGTAATTTTGTAATTTTCCGAGTTTATTATCTGTCAACATTATCACACACACGCACACACACAGACAGAGTTTGGGTTGTGTTCATATGAGTAGTAACTGTGCAGCAGTTAAACACGCTAGACCCGTAACCCCATCTACCGACCCCCAACACCCCGAACCCTTTGGAAGCTGCTTAAGGCGAGGGGGGTGGGGTGGGGGTTGTCTAGATTGGTCGGTATGGGTTTTTCGGGAAGTTAAATGTATGGACCAAAGGCAAAAGGCATAAAATGTTTTGCCGTCGCCATTTGCCATTGCTTTTATCTTGGCTCGCATAAAACGCAACAACACCAAATAAACTCATCGAATTTCTGCTGTTAATTGAAATAAAACTATTTTTAGTGTGCGACCCCACAGCTACAACCCCATCTCCATCCCCATCTCCAGCTCCAATTTCAGTTTCAGTTTCAGTTTTAGCTCGAGCTTTGCCTGTGGCTCCATTTGGATTCAATTCTTGTCCTTAGAGATAAAATGCGAGTCGTACGCGTACGTTTTATTAAATTTATGCCTGTATTTTCAGTTGACCTCTAGCCCCATGCCAACATTCTATCTACAAAGTATTCACACACACTCTATACAGATACACACTCTTCGCAAATATTCTCAAGCACTTAAATTCTAAACACCATTTACTTGCACCCAACACCCATTTGTTTCTCGTATTGTGCATTTTCTGTTATTCAGATGCTCTGATAGCAACTATAATAAACTTAAATGCTACATATATTCGAGTGCAATATATTTGAGTATTCAAATTTCCAGCTTCATATCTCATATATTGCACAGATACTTTAAATATGCCATAAATCTATGTGAATTTGTAGAACATTTGGATTTTTCATAAATGATTTCTATGAAATTAAAAATGATTTATATATACGATATTTAAAAATAAAATAACTTAGTTCAAATAATCTATGAATCTCTTCATAGTAGATCCCTATAATTGAAATCAAATAAGGGTTTATTTTGTAATTTCTTATCGCTCTCACAGCCATGCCATCGACTCTATGCGACGCTATGCGATCGACTCTTTCCCATTTCCATTCATACTGACTATGGTAATTGTTATAGTAAATAGAATCCATAATATTTTAAATATTATGGTATAGGGATGTTGGATATATTTTTCGTACAGTAATTTACGACCTATATTGTAAGTCTGAGAGCCTTGACGATCGATTAGGTTAGCCATAAGTAAAAGAGTTTTACATGCGTAGATCTAAATGATTGCAAGGGTTTTATACGATGTACATTTTAAGTACACATATGTATGAAGCCCAATAGTTAAAGTTTAGGACTTACGACAAGTGGCTAGCACTTCAGCTCTCAGTGTCAGGTAGTAGCGTCTGGGAGTTATTTTTGAGCCTTGCCCGGAGTTACAGAAACTCAATAAAGCTCACTGGGCTAACGACTCGCACATCAGCAATCGGTAACAAAAAAAGTTTAGCCATACTAAGTAAAAGTCACTTAAACAAGAACAATAGAAACACAAACATACACAGAAAGAGAGTGAGAGAGTGAGGGGAAGGGAAAGAGAGAGAGATATATAGGCGGTATAGAGGGAGAACTTGAAAGAAGAATTGTAAAAGTAAGAAAAGAGCAGCACACACGTATACCAGACTCATAAAAATGCTTTGTGGTTGGCATTTTTTATTGTGCAGCTCGACGAGCTTTTTGTACTAAACTCATCCTGAGCTACTACCAAAAAAAAACCCCCCAAAAAAAAAAAAAAGAAATAAATACAACGAAAAACCCTCCACATCTTGCGGCTGAAAGTCAAACGCGTACGCTGTGCTTTAAATTGTTGTTCTTGTGACAAAGCATTAACACCTCATGCAATATGGTATAAGGATGGTGAGGACCACAAGGACAATATAGCGGAGACAAAGTGGGTACAGGCATGTCGCCTGAGTGGGTGGCTGCATAAAAGTAAACTGCAAAGAGCACAAAGCAAATGTCTAGTTAAAAGATACAAAACACTCAAAACTCCAATATCGTGTGCCACGTGACGTTCCAGGCAACTGTCCTGTCCCATCTTGTCCTTTCCTGTCCTGTGTAGGGTATCAAAGTGCGCCACGTAGCCGAACTAAACGATAACTACTTATAGACCATAACAAGAAATTCGTATGCTCTTAATTATTGCAGTTTCTGAGCTTGAGAGATTTGAATGTCAATCAAAAGTGGCTGTCAATTCGCATTCGAAGAAGGGGCCCTCAAAAAGCACCCTATGCCCCCCCAAAAGTGAGATGTCAAACTTTATTCGATTCAATTAAACATGCGCGAAATTCCAACAACTTTTCTCTGGCTCTGACGAATTTCATAGCCATTGCTTTAGCCATTGCCTAATTGTTACAAATTATCAATTCAAATCACGTTAAGAGTGCGCCCTGCCTCCACAACCGGGCGTTGGGGCACTGGGTAACTTGAATTCCCTCAAGCCTTAGTCAGCAGCAAATAGCAAAATACCAAATAACAACAACAAAACAAAAGAAAAAAAAAAATTATCATGCAGTACGCTTAAATGGCTTTTCAATTAGATTACGTCATTCAAGGCAATGACAAGCGCCACAAATAGACCCCCAGAGCCCTCAAAATGCTATGCCACATAAAGCGTATCAATTTCCGTTAAGGAATTTTGCTGGAAAAGAAAAAAACAATAACAACAACAAAGGCATAATACTCTAAGCTCCTCAAAATAAAAACAACAACACAAACAACTTGAGTTCATTAATTTTGTGTGAGGCGCAACAATTAACACAAAAAAACCAAACCGAGCCACGTTAAGGACACTTTGCGGGGAATATGAGACCCTGTGCCAATGGCTAACAAAAAAAAAAAAAATAAATAAATAAATAAATAAAAATAAAAATATACATACATACATTTATATATACCATAGATGTATAGTAGAGCCTGCCACCCCCAGTTGCAAGAGGGTGCCCGAGAGTGCCTCATTGCTATAGCAGATCCATCTCTAGCAACGCGACGCTGCTAATTAAGTTGACGCATTTGCTGCCTGGCTGCCTTGGCTCCTTTTGCTGTCGTGGTTGTTGTTGTTGGTGTTGGTGTTGGTGTTGGTATTGGTGTTGGTGTTGTTGGTGTTGGTGTTACTCCTGCTGTTATTGCGTGGCCCCACAAGAAGTCACAGGATTTTGAGCAGCAGCAAAGACACGTTCCATTGGCTGCAGGCGCTGCGGTGCCTTGTGGTAAGCTTAGGAAATTTGCATGGTTGATTTGGTGTTAAGCTTGCTGAGACGGGGCTGTGGTAGCTGTTGCTATTGTTGTTGCTGCTGTGAGGACTCCCAAGGATATTGTAGAAAGGAGGGGCGATGGCAATCATCAGGTGGTAAACGGTAAACATATTGCGGCAAAGCTTATTGAAGCATATGTTATTGAAAAATTTGGATGTCCAATAAAATAAACCCATCTCTTACCGACATCTAATAAAAATTGCAATTCAAAGATAAAGTAGGAAGTTTATTATCGTGACGAAGTCCTACCGAAGACCAAATTCTACTTTTAATAAAGTTTTTAGATAGATCTCAATTCCCACCAAGAAGGTAATCAACACCCTCATAATCGCCCTTCTATTAGGAATTAAATGATAGCCTTATACTAATGTTTTATTGCATTATTGTGATATTTTTCTAACTCTAGAAATAATCATCTAAATAATTAGTGGAAAGTATTTGAAGTATAACTTTCTCAACCTTAATTTGGATTCGAAAAAATTAGTTTTTCTACGCATATACAAAATATGTAACGAAAATGCTCTCGAACTAAAGTACCCTGATTTGAATAGCAGATGCCCTTCTATTTGCACATTTCCCAGTCGGGCCAAACAACGGGCCCGATCCGACCAATAAAGCACAACAATAACAGAATAATGAACACGGCCTGAAGAGGTTGTTAGTCCACGGAATACAACAATGTCTTGTAGGAATAAAGGTATGGATAAAAAAGTACGTATACAATATGGGAGAAATGGGAATTTATTGAAAACGGGCGAGAAAGCTCTTGAGTATTTTCACAGCCGTGAATTTGAAGTGGCCGCCGAAAGTTTTTCCGGCACGGGAAACCCTGAAATGAACTTGCAAATCGCAAGGGTTTTACAAATAAAATTCCGTTTTTTGTTCGACTATTGTCGTTGCGTTCTTTTTTATTATTATAATTTTTTTTTTTTGTACCGTCGATTGACTTTTTGTTAATGTACATCAAACGAGCGCCGCCACAATACAATACAAATGGGGCGTGGCATGCAGAAGGCGGCAAGAGGTGTTATCCACTTGTGGTCCTAAGAGCTCTCAAGTGTTCGGTCTAAATTCAAGCTTTGATTTCTTTGCACGTATAATTAGTTTAGTCAAAAGTTAAGTTGTATCCCACAACGGAAGGTACAGCCACCCCACAGACTTTGAATTTTCGCATTTTTAGCAGTTGTGAAAAGTTGCAGTCGGCATGTAACATGCATCTTGTTCTGCCTCTGGCGAAATGCGTCCAAGAAGGCTCCTCCACTGCCAGGCACCCGGACAGGACTCAGCCGTATGAGCTTCCATGTGTATGCTATATGTTTATATAACCTATATATATATATATATACATAAATATATATTTATACTTTTATGCAGAGGTACATAATAAGTTACGTACTAAGCGTTCTTGCAACTCTTCTGCCTTCTTCCACCTACGCGCAGGACAGGCACCTGCCGACGCCTTGTTGTTTTTCAAATACCCTGTGTTCATTTTGAATGCGTTAACAGGGTATACACAGAGCTGAATAAGAAACGAAAGAACGTCTAGGGCAATATGAATGAATCTATAAGAAATGATATATATTATACAATTTATTTATTTATTTTTACATACTACATACATACATATATGTATTATTTTTCTTGAAAACACTCTGTAATTTTTGTTTGCACTGATGCCGATACAGATTCTTTTAAAAATGTGTCCTCTAAGGATGTAAGGCTTGGA
>JBANCZ010001111.1:0-24661 GCA_037040025.1 Sphaerogastrella javana | reverse complement strand
AGTGTTGTTAGAGCAATGCGAAGCAGGGTGCTGGTTGTTTGTGTTGTTTGTTTTTTTCTCTCTTTCTCTTTCTCTCTCTCTCTCTCTCTCTCTCTCTCTCTCTCTCTCTCTCTCTCTATCTCTCTCTCTCTCTCTTTCGCTCTCTCTCTCTCTATGTCTGTCTATATTTGTACATGTCCATTGCAGACACACACACACACAATGTATCTCGCAATCACAAGCTTGCGCTTGGGCTAAACAGCAAAAAACAGAAGAAGAAAAAAAACGGCAGCTGCTCGATGAAGAAGAAATTGCGACATTTGTTCTCATTCTCATTCTCATTCTATTGCTTATTATTTCTTTTTCTTTTTTTTTAATTTGTTGTTGTTGTATACTTTTTTCATTTTGCTGTTTATTTTTTATGCGCTGCTGTTTAGAGCCATAAAAAGGCTAGATAATATGCCTTTTTAGCTTGGGCATGGCCTAATAAATGCTTTAGCTAACATTTACTCTGTATATGATGTGTGTATATATATCTGATAAATATCAAACATCACAGTTTGGGTTAACCTGAGGAATTTTTGGGTATAACTAACATTTTCAAGGCAAATCTTTATAAATATGAACAGAGAAATAAGTTTAATACCACCGAATCCTAAGTATTTCAAGTGGTTAAACATATTTTGTTTAAGATCTTGACATCTAAAAGAGTTACAGCTGTCAAATTTGGCATATAGCCAGATATAACATAGATGCAGCGGTAACTATAATGTACATAGGCTAAATTTATATATTCCTATAAATATTCGAAATTAATTTAAAAAAAAGAGCATTGCATCTTCTATATTAAAGCTGGACTGTTCAAATTTGTTGTGCCTAAGCATAAATCAAAATCGAATGTATTTACCAAGTTTCATTAGAAATGTACAATATTTGTGAAAGTTATGCTTGAAAAATAAATTCAATATATGCTTGCTAAAGTAGCTAATGCTTTGCTTTGGTACTTACTGTATTTTTATGATCAAGTCTAACGCTTTGAGCGCTTATTCAAATCATTTGTGCATGATGATGATATATAATATAGATAATTTAGATGTGATGTGTATATATGATACATTTTAATATGTAGTTATAATATATGTATATAAAATATAGTATATATTGTATTTGTATATCATTTGTTGCCATTGTTTGCTCTGTTCTTTGCTGTGTGCATTGTAATGTCTTTTGTTTCTTTGAAATTATCTCAATAATTCTTAATGTTCTTTTAACTTGCTCTTCTTCAGTATCTTCTCATTCTTCTTTTTGTTGTTCTTATTTTTGCTGTTGTTGTTGTTGTTGCTGCTGCTGCTGAATTGTTTTATGTTTTTTGCCAATAAACTGTTAAATTTATTCATTCAGCTGAAACGAATTCGTTGTTAAGAAATGAATGACTCAAAGAATTCATCCCAAATTTGGTTATGCCACTTGGACTTTTTTCATTGTTGTTGTTGTTGTTGGTTTTTATGCTGTTGTTGTTGTTGTTGTTGTTGCTGCGCATGACCTTGAAAATGTTTTTTGACGTATTTTTCATCAAAGCGTGTGTGTGTGTGTGTGTGTGTATGTGCGGGTAAATACCACGTAAAACTTATTGTAAAGTTCATTTATGTTTTTATTTTTATACTTTTTTGTTATTATTTTGTGCATTTTTTTATTTGAGGCTTTTCCCAAGATTTGTTGTTGTTGTTTGATTTGTTGTTGTTGTTGTTGCGATCTATAAAAAAAATCGTGCAGCTTGTGGGCTATTTTCATTGAATGCAATTTGTTTTTATTGTGCAGTTGCCGTTGTTGTTGTTGTTGCCAAAGACAACAGCAGCAGCAGCAACAACAGCAGCAGCAACTGTGGCTGGTTTTGTGCGCTGCAGCTGGAATCTGGTTTGGCTTTAAGATGTTGTTGTTGTGGATGTTGATGTTGTTGTTGTTGTTGTTGTTATTGCTCCTATTTGAGCATGTGCGTGTGTGAGTTGTGTGTGTGTGTGTGCGTTTGAGTCGATTGGCCAGTTGGTAACAGGTCCAGCCAAAGCCATAGCCACAGCTTCAGCTGCAGCTACAGGTGTAGTTGTTGCTGTTATTGGTGTTGTTGTTGCTGTTGTTGCTGGTGTTGTTGTTGCTCTGGCAAATTAGGCACAGCCAACGGCTTAGCTATTGGAAAATTTGCAATTGCTGCATATTTTAGCCAGATTTTTTCTGATTGGGCATAAACAGTTAGCAACACGGCAATAGCAACAGCAACACAACAACAACAGTTGCTGCCGTTAATGTTGCTGCTGTTGTTGTTGTAGGTGTGCAAATTGCACATAAATTAAGTGATTATTATTAAACCTAAGCTAAACGTTAATTATTTATGTTAGATTTAGAAATATTTTTTGAAAACATGCTAAACTCTCTTTCTCTCTCTCTCCCTCTTCCTCTCTTTTATCTTTTACAGCGGCGGCAAATTGAATGGTCAGACCACACCTATTGATGTCTCTGGCCTATCGCAAAATGAAATTCAAGGCTTTCTGCTTGGCTCGCACCCCTCCTCCTCGGCCCCCACTACCGGCGTTGTATCCACCACAACCATCTCAAATCAACAGCAGCAACAGCAACAACAACAGCAGCAACATCAACAACAACAACAACAGCAGCAGCAGCAACATCAGCAACAAACTCATCCCAGCGACATTGTGACCATAACCACAGCGGGAGGCGTGGGGAGCGCAGGCTCCATAGTCTCTGCTGTAGTGCAGCAGCAGCAGCAGCAACAGCAGCAACAGCAACAGCAGCAACAGTTGCTGAGCATCAAGCGAGAGCCCGAAGACTTGAGCAAGGATCCCAAGAATGGCAACATTGGAGCGGCGGCTAACGGTGCTGGCAGCGTCATAACGCAAAAGGTAAGCAACATTAGCAAATTGATGAACTAGTAAATACCCTATTGTAGAGAAAGCATAGCAATCTTTATGCTTTTAATGGACACGCACGCATTTATAAAAATTAAAAATAATAAAATAATAAAAAATAATAATAAAAGCAATAGTAACAATAATATTAATTGTTATAATAACTATAATAATATTATAATAATTATATTAATAATAATAATAATAATAATAATAATAATTACAATGATGAAAATTATAAAAATAATAATAATAATAATAAAAATAATAATAATACATTTAATAATATTAAAAATAATAATAATAATTATTATAATTATATTAAACCTAAAAGCTTTAAGCTAAAAGCAAATCAATATACTTCAATTCCAACTAGAAATTAGCTTAGGCAATTAGGCGCTAGTGCTACAACAAAAATGATAAAGAAGAAGAAGAAGAGTAAGAAGAGGAGGGAAAAAACTTCCCATTCACATTTTACTAGCAGCAGCAGCAACAGCAGCAGCAGCAGTAACACCAGCAGCAACTGCGCAGTCAGCGTCGAACATCCTGCGCGCGCTCTACTTTGTCTGCTCAATTAACATGCACTGTGATTGAAGCTGTTGTTGTTGCTGTTATTGCTGCTGTTGTTGTTGCTGTTATTGCTGATGTTGTTGTTATACAACTATGCTAACGCCGCTGCTGCTCTAAGAGCTGCAATTGGTCTGTCAACTGTATGTGTGTGTGTGCGCGCGCAATGAGTATGAGTGGCTGCAGCCAATACGAATTCGCCTCGTTTGACTGCTCGCACGTTCGAGGTTCTATTGAAGCAAAAGCAATGAAACGAAAGCAACAACAACAGCAACAATAACAAGCACAGCAAATAGCTAAAGCAATAGCAATAGCAACAACAACAGCAACGACAGCAGCAGCAAACATCAGGCAGCGGCGACAGTTTGCATTCGTAACTGTTATACGCAGGCCAACTTGTTATACACGATCGCCAGCAGCAGCAGCGCAGCGTCATGTTTGTGTGTGTGTGTGTGTGTGCGCGCGCTGCTATACAGTGCGCTCGCTCTAACGCACGCATTTTGTAGGCCTGCTGCCTGCTCTGTTCGATTATAGTGCTCTGTGCTGCTCTGCTCTGCTCTGCTCTTTCGGTGCCTGCATGTTCGAGTTGCAAGTTGCATGTTCGATGCTTGCCTCCTTTTTATCAATCGAAAACAAGAAGAAAAAACTAAAACGGCAGACCATAATTAAATAGTTTTATAACAGCAGCAAATCAACGGTGGGAATTTTTGCTTTTTTTTTGAATGCACTAAATTAAAAAAAAAAGACAGCAAAACAAAAAATGTAAAAATATTAAAACGCAGGCGACAAAAGTTAAGTGCACACTTCCGCTGCACGACGTTCTTCCTACAACATTAAACTATTTTTGCTGCTGTTGTTGTTGTACAAGCAGCGCTGCCGACAGCCTCTGCCGCTGCCTCTGCCTCTGCCGTAGCCGCTGTAACGCCCTGTCCGGCCGCAGCTCGTGTCAGAATATGCGACAGCCGCCGAGATTCCAACCATTTTGAACTGATACGCGCTCAACTTCCCCGAGCTGCCCCGATCATCCACGAACTGAGCCGAGCCGATTCGAGCCGACTTCGAGTCCGAGTCCGAGTCCGAGTCGAGCCGAGTAGAGTCGAGCCGAGTCCGAGCTGAGTCCGAGTTGAATTGAGTTGAGTTGAGCTTCGTTGTGTGTGTGTGTGTGTATGTGTGCCTGATCGAACATGTATGTATGCATACGTATGTGTTTGTGTGTGTGTTGTGTGATATGTGTCCAACTGGCCGCAGTAGCAGCGCGCGCTGACGTCTGTTCGTGCGTGTGTTATAACTGTTTGCATGCGTATGTGTGCATGTATGTGTGTGTGTGTGTGTGTTTGTAGCGCCGCTGCTGCTGTTGCTGTTGCTGTTGTCGCTGTTGTCATACGCGAATCGCTCAGTCAGTCGTATCACGCTGTCGGAGTAGGATCGTTTCGCGATTCCCCGTCTGTTATAACGTAACGCGTATGTACAGAGCATGTTAACTGCGCGTAATTCTTGTAATGCGACGCGCCATAACATCAGCAACAGCAACAACAACAAATAATCAAAGCAAAGCAACAAAGTGTATTTATATATATTCATATTTATATATATACATATATTTATAGTGCATTTGTGTGTGTGTGTTTGTGTGTGTTATACAGTTCAGTGATCAGTGCCAATAACCCAATACTAGACAAATCTATACCTCCCCCTCCCACACAGTATAACCCTCTAAAACAACATTGAAATGTAAGTGAGTGCATGTAAGTGCATGTGAGTGTGAGTGTGAGTGCGAGTGTAAGTGTGAATGTGAGTGTGAGTGTGAGTGTATGTGAGTGTGTGCAGGAATTTGATACATGCTGGCCAATTTGCATATGATATTTTTGTTATATGATATGTGATCTATATATTATTTTATATATATAAATTGCCGCTTGATTGCAGTATAGTGGGCGATGCAGTTGCACCAAAACAAACAAAAGCAACAATTACAACAACAACAACAATAACAACAACTAGAAAAAACACCTGCAAAACGCATGCAGCGTCAAAGCGCGCGCCCAAAACGCAACGCAACGCAAACAACATAAACACAAATTGTAACGAACATGCGCAGAGCCAGCAATAAACACGCACAACATAAACACCTGTATGTGTGTGTGTGTGAAAGAGTGTGCAAGTGTGTGCGTGTGTGTGTGTGTGTGTGTGTGTGTGGGCGTACAGCTGAGCAGCTGAGCCGCTGCTGCTGCTGTTGTTGCTGCTGCCTTTCAACGCCCACGCAACAGCGAACAAGTTTGAGCTCTAAGTCTTTTGTTTGACACGCGAGAACGCAGCAAAAGCAACAACAAAAGCAACAATAAAAGCAGCAACAACAACAGCAACAACAACAGCAGCAATAAGAGCAACAATTTGCCATGTTGTTGCTGCTTTTTAACGCTTTGATTTGCAGATGAGAGTGGGCTGTCGCCACGCTATGTGTGTGTGTTTGTATTTCTCTGTGTGTGTGTGTGTGTGTTTGTAATAAAAAGAGAAAAAAAAACATTTATAGAAAAATTCATTGAGCAAATTTTTAGCTAAATTTAATTGCCTTGTTTTGCTGTTGCTGCTGCTGTTGTTGCAGTTGTTGCAATTGTTGCTGCTGTTGTTGTTGCTGCTGTTGTTGTTGTATTATCTATTTATCTATATGCAATTTGCATTGCACTCTAATTTATTGTACATTTATATACATATTGTATCTTTTCATTTATTATTATTATTTTGTTCGCTTTGACAGTTAATTATTCGTAATATTTGTCTGATTCATTTGCATACACACGCGGCGCATAGTTTTAGACACAGAGACAGAGACAATGACAGAGACAGATAGAAGTCTAAAGGTTCCTAGCAATCCAACTATAACTATGCATAACTATATAAATATCTGTATGAATATATATATTTATATATATTTTTACACATATATGTTTTATGGCTGCATATATAGCTATATATACAACTATATATAAAACAAATCAATTTAACTAATTTATGGCACAGAATTTCAAAAAAAAAAAAATACATAAAGAAGAAAAATTAATAAAGCAAAATAAAAAAAGTTATATGAAAAATTGATATTGCAATTTGTTGCATACTCTGAGACCGGAAAGCGTAATCATTAGACAACAACAACAACTGCAACAACAACAACAACAACAACACTGGCTACAAAATGCTTAAAAACAAGTCGCCCGCTGTGCGACTAATTGAAAAATTGCTTGGCTATCGATAAATGTTACACTTGACGCGGCTTATCGATAGGCAGTCGCAGCAGCAGCTGCAATTAAGACTAAATTTAAATTGTACAAAAAATTGTACGTATATAAAAAAAAAGGAAGAAATAATATTACTTTCAAACTGAACTTAAGTCCATGGTTTCATAGATCTATCGATAACAAGGCAAACAATATCAATTTGACCATCTTGATTTGCATAAAAGTCGAAACTTTGCCTAAAGCACATAAATAAACACACGATTTAGTATAAACTTATTGTCCGCAAATGCATAAATATTTAGTTATAATGCCATAATTTAATATATTTAAAAGCTTGAGATGCTTTATAATATTATATTGTGCTTGTTTTGAGTCAGCTGATGCTTAATATGTGAATTTATGAAGAGCCGAAAAACAAACACTCAAAGCTATACGACAAGTATTCAACAAATTTGAATAAATTATTAATCGATTAATCGATTTATTTAGTTTTAAATACAGCATCACTCAGTGGTAAAGACTAAAAGGTTTATAACTAACTAATTTTAAATAAGAAAAGTCTTACTATAAAGTATATGTAGATACATAAATTGAGTAAGGCGCTTCGATTTCTATTGTTTATCGATAATTGTAAGCTTAATCGAAATACTACAGTCTGAGACGATCTAAATGACAGTGAATTAACATGCAAAGCTTTTAAATTCAATCGAAAGCAACTTAAAGACAAAAACAGATTAAGAAACGATAAAGGCTGAATATTCGATTAGTTATCGATGGCATTTTGGCCTAAACTAAGTGCGTGTCTTGAGCTAAACTCCGCCAAAATAAATAAAAGATACTTTAGCACTCACTTAAAAATAGTTAAAGAACAAAAAGCCAACAAAAAAGCGAGAAGAAGAAGAGAAGAAAAAAAACAAAACTATTAAAGAATAATATATAATAATAATTTAGTATTCTGTGTGTATTATATTATTGCTTTGCCTTGGTTTATTTCCGAGAATTAACGATATGCATAAAAACAGAATCTCCAAAAAAAAAAAAATTGAGACAAAAAAAAAAACAAAAACCTAAAAAAACCAAGAAAAAAAGTTTCACTTTTTATCATCAAAAGGCATTAAAATAGTTAATTGGCTTTATTTAAATTTTTTTATTTCTTCCTCATACATAAATATGTGCCAGAGACGTAGATAGAGACAAAAGCCGAACAGTGAATGAGAAAGAGAGAGAAAGAAAGAGATAGAGAGAGAGAGAGAAGCTAGATCGTTTAGCATAATATTCTAAGCTACAGATAGAGCAAACGCTGTATGATATGATGCTAGATGTTAGATGCTATATGCTATATGCTATATGGTATATGGTATATGGTATATGGTATTATATGCAAAGCACTGGCTCTAACGATTCCTAAACAGTTGACACGCACAAAAAACCTAAAAAGATACAACAACAACAACAACAACAGCAACAACAAAAAATGACCAGCCAAAAGAAGAAGTAAAGAAAAAAACTGTCGAACATTGGGGCTTAGAGACACACAGAGACACGTATATATAGTATATATATAGTATATATCCAAGGCCTTCTCTGACGTTGCACGTTGTGGCTGCTGCTGCTGCTGCTGTGGCTAAAGATTTTTTTTTGACTTCGAATAAAACAAAAATGCAAATTGATTTTTATGAACAAATTTAATTAGCTCGCAGCTAGAATCTTTTTTTCTTCTTCTTTTTCTTCTTCTTTCGGGCAGCTCACAGACAAAACCCCCCTCCTTAAACTTTAACTTTAACAACAACAAATACAATCTAACAAAACGAAGCTCAGAAACAGAATTTTTAAATACAATATCAAACCCAAGAACAACAACAACAATGATAATAATAACAACAACAAGGCTGCTAAATTATACAACAGTTCAATTTTGTATAAATTTCAATTTGACACACACACGCACACACACACACGGAGACACACAATTAAATGTGTTTTTGTGTGTCAAAAAATACAAAAAGATTTTTTTTGTATATATCTTCGGTTGGAAATCAAATGGTATTTAATTGGAAAAATTATCAAAAAACAAAATGAAAAAAAAAATTAACAATTAAAAAATGTTGAAAATTCAAGTAATAAATTAAAAAAAATTGCTCTCAAAATTTTAAGAAAAATTCAAAATTAAAGAACTTAAAATTTCAAAAAAATTAATCAAATTTAAATAATCAAAATTAAATGCAATTCAATAAACCTTGTAGATCTTCTTAATATAAAGCATAGAACATTTTAATAGAATATATAATTATAACAGGATAATTTTTAATTTACAAACTTATATGATATACTTTAAATACCAAAAAATAGTACAAATTTAATATGATAATAATAATTTAATAGTAAATTTAATAATATAGTCAGTTTTATACGTTTGTCTATTCAGTCTTTCCCTTTAGATATTTCAATTCTATAGATCTTTATAGTTAATAGAGCTAATTTGTTTAAATTTGGTATTTACCTACCTTTAAGTTTAAGCACAAGCCATTTAATTTCAATTTTAGTGCAAAGATTATGTTTAGCCTGCAAATGAATAAATCCCCTAACTTGCACATTTTTGAAGCTATCGAAGTCAAATGTTGCACGAGCATAGCATATTATTAGATGAATCATTTCCCAAAATTTCCTTAAATGCGCTCTTTAAATACGGAAATTATATGAGGTATAAACTAAAACCCTGCAACTGGCGCCCTCTATCGTTTCTTAGTAGTTGTAGCGCATCTAGCTGCGGCCATAACTTGATTCAAGTAACTTTTAGTTACTCTGTCTTATTTTTTGTGTTGTTTCGTTTGGTCTTTTTGTGATTTTTTGTTTAAAAATCTGATGACGTCTTTGATTTCACTTTCTTCGGGTCGAAACGCGTGAAATAGTCATCAACTAAAATGTTAATTTGTGCGCCTAAGAGCAGGGCGTGGCATGGCTCATGGCTTATAGCTTATGGCTTATGGCTCGCATCTGTATCTTGTATCTGTATCTGTATCTGTATCTGTATCTTTTTGGCGTATTACCTCATTTAGCGTGCGCGTCTCGAAAAACGTTTGACATTTTGGTGCGATCAATAAAAAAAATCGAAAAAAAAAAATTTATATATAAATAAAAAAGAAGAAAAAAAAAAGCAATGCTAATTAACATATGCACACATGTACAGCCAGAGAGCTATAGCCATAGCCATATAGTATATGGTATATAATTATATATATATATTGTATATTGTATATTGTATATTGTCTTTGTTGTTATTGTTGTTGTGGACAACGCATTTTAATTGGTTTCTTTCCACTGGCGACAAGCGACGTTTGTTGTTGCTTTTCTTGATGTTATTGTTGTTGTTTTTTTATATTTTTATAAACTGTACTTATTGGCCGACGCTTTGTATCGTATATATATTTATGAATCAGCTAATAACGCAGAGATATATATGTATAAAAAAGAAACAGAACTGAAACTGAAAACGCTCAAAAACGTTGGTCAAGTCGCGACAGAGCTAAAGAGAGAGAGAGAGAGAGGGAGAGAGAGAGAGAAAGAGATAGAGATCGAAAGAGGCTGTGGGGCTCTTTTGTCACCTGGTCCAGTGTTGACCTTCCGCGTCCAAAACTCAGTCATCAATCAACAAATTAATGAACGCACAGACCATTGAGTATGCGTGTACATGTGCGTGTGTGTGTGTGTGTGTGAGTGCGTGTGTGCGTATGATCAATCAATGTAATACCCTGAACCAATTCGTTACTCTCGGAGAGGTTTTTAGCTTTAAGATCAAGTCGCCAAACGAATTGAGACCAAGAAAACTCCCAAACGAAAATTCACAGATATTGCGCGTGTTGGATGCAGCGAACGGCAGCAGCAGCAGCATCATCGATAGCGATAGCGATAACGATAACGATAGCAATTGCGCTACTGCAACTAGTCCAACCAGAACAACAACAACAACAACAGCCTTAGAGATGTACGCCACAACAGGAGGTACACAGATTTATCTACAGGTGAGTGCGAGCGTGTTACCCGACTCGAGTGATTGCCGTGCTCACTGCGTCCCAACCCCCACTCCGCAGACCTCACACCAGCAGACCAGCGCCAACAACAACCCCAACAACAACAACAGCAACAACCCCAACAACAACAACAGTGTACCCACTGTGCAGACGAGCACCCTGCATGCACAGAGCCCCAGTCCGGGTCCATATATAACAACCGATGGCTATGGCATGTACACAACCACACGCCTGCCGCCCGGTCCCCCGCCTACCACCACATTCATCACGGAGCCCTATTATCGGGAATACTTCGCACCGGACGGACAGGGTGGCTACGTGCCCGCCGCCACCGCGCGCAGCCTCTACGGCGATGATGTGTCCGTGAGCGCTGCACAGCCCGTGTACGAGGCTAGATTCAGCAGTAATGCACCCACCACAACCACAGTGCTGACCAGCAGTCACCACCAGCAGCAACAGCAGCAGCAGCAGCAACAGCAACAGCAACAACAGCAGCAGCAACAGCATCAGGATGCGGTAAAGAGCGGTGGTACGCCACTCTATGCCAAGGCTATAACGGCGGCGGGTCTTACGGTAGATCTGCCAAGTCCGGACTCGGGCATTGGCACGGATGCCATAACGCCGCGGGATCAGAATCACATACAGCAGGTATAAGCCACTAAACCACATAACCTACAAAAGCTGCCTAGCGAGTAGCCCATAGTCTATAGTCAAGTAGCGAGTAGCGAGTAACGAGTAACGATTAGCGAGTAGCGAGTAACGATTAACAGAAACAAAAAAGTTTTCAACTTTACACAACCCAAGCGTGTCGTGTCCATTAAAACAATTTAGCTTAAATTTGTTTGTTGTCGTTCAAATTGCCTCTGAATTGATCAAACTAATTAATCTTTTATCTTGTGCATTTAATCGCAATTGATTTTACAGTCTTTTGACTATACGGAACTCTGTCAGCCGGGCACCTTGATCGATGCCAATGGCAGCATACCCGTCTCCGTCAACAGCATACAGCAGCGCACAGTGGTACACGGCAGTCAGAACAGTCCGACCACATCCCTGGTCGACACCAGCACGAATGGATCAACGCGCTCGAGACCCTGGCATGATTTTGGACGTCAAAACGATGCGGATAAAATACAAATACCAAAAATGTAAGTGACGATGCATATAGTAGATAATACTACATGATATGAAATCATTATGTTATATAAAATATTGTATATTCAAAATATACTAAATAGGGTTCTATAAACATAACGTTATATAAAATATACTAAAAAAGGTTTTACATGATATATCAAATACCATATTCCTTAAATTCTGCCCTTATACTAATAATATAATATACTAATTTTCTACATAGGGAACTATATGGTATGTGTAATATCATATTCCATTGATTTTTAGATTAGAAAGCTTCCATAAATTTTAATAGAAATTAAAATAGATTTTTCTAGTAAGTTTTTCATGCATTTCCAATAATATTTCCTTTCATTTTACATTTATAACAAATCATTTTAATTTATGCAATAGGCATATGTTTCTATATCTATTCAAAACATTCGCATTACATCGTATTAATTTATGCATATAAATCAAGTTGATAAATGGATAAACTATGTAATACACGCAGTAAAAATTTAGCCATGATTAGTAAAGTATATAGCGGATACTTTGTATTAACAACTACAAAGGAATAATTTAACTAACGTTCATTATAATATAAAATAATAATTATTTAGCCTATGATTTATATGGAATTACGTAGTATTATATCTGAATTCTTTACCTTAATATAGCTATCAAATCGAAGGGAAAATTTATATAAAATTCTTCCGGACATTACAAGTAAATGTCTTTATTTATTAACTATATTTTAGGTTCTATTTATAGGAAATTGCATACGATATTATAACTAAATTCATTACAACAGTCCAAACTATTCTCAAATGATTGCTTAAACCATATTTTAGGCTTAAATAAAAACAGATTTTATACATAATTATATTAAACTCTAATTTGATATGAAGGCTTTAACAAAAGTTCCTAAACTAACTTCAACTTTATGCATAACTCTGAACTTGCAGCTTCACAAATGTGGGCTTTCGCTATAATCTGGAGAGCCCGATCAGTTCGTCGCAGCGACGGGAGGACGATCGCATCACCTACATCAATAAGGGTCAGTTCTATGGTATAACGCTGGAGTATGTGCACGATGCGGAAAAGCCAATCAAGAATACAACAGTAAAGGTACGTCATATATGTAGCTTTACCGATAGAGCTGGCTATAGCTATAATATGCTATTGATAAGGTATTAAGACTATAGAACCGTTATTATTATTGCTTTTGTAGTTCTTGTGGTAGTTGTTGTTTCGGTTGTTGTTGTTGTCAACACCAGCGGTAGGGGCACCCCTTCTTCGGGCCGTGGTGCTATTTGTCAGACGCCCGAGGAGTAGAATGTCAGATTTTTCTCAATGCATGAGCGCTAATCAAGTTTGTCAGCGCTTGCCACCCTTTGCTCAATTGCACAAGCAACACGATCTACAAAGAAAGAGAGCGTTCGAAAACAGAGATCTAGAGAGAGAGAGACAGAGAGGCAGAGATTTAGCGCATATCCTGTGCTTAAGCCCAACAGACGGACAAACGTCTTGAATCCTTTGCGATGATAAATGATAAATGATACTCAGCCCGAAGGCGCTGCCTTCTCTTATGAGAATTTGAATATACGACACGGCTCAATGCAAATTGTGAGCCTTTCAACAGCCGCTACATCAGCATCGGCAGTGGCTCATTTCTGTTTGTTCAGGACTGTATTCTTTGGGATACCAGAACATACACACACATACGGTACACACACACAATACACATCAACATCATCAATCAGATAAGCTTAAATGACGTCTTCTAGTGGCGTTTCCTACTTACATTCCGAATGCTACTGAAAAATGCAAATTTCGACGGTACTGAAAACTGAACCCGATGCCCGAACCCGAATGACAATCAAAGTAACATCTGAAAATGGGAAGCGACTGACTGTGGCAATCCTGTTGCAAGGAAGTGCCAAGAATGCTGGCTAAAGTAAACAACAATTGTGATTGAGTGTGCTTTGCATTAGGCATAGGGTTACAGTTCCTTCCCTGCTCTCTTTCTCTCATTCTATCAAGCTGTATTTGCATATGTCGCTCTCACAAAAAAAGAAGAAATTTGACAAATTGTAGTAAAATTACAAAAAAAAAAGAAAGTCCTTGATGATCTTTCACGATTTCACAGTGCAAGTGATGAAAAATTAGGATAAAAGTGAGACGAAAAAGGATTGTAATGATCTTATGCAGATGCAAATCTAAAGCTAACAAACAGCGCATAAAAAATATTACAAAAAATCAGATCATGAATTGATTTAGATGAGAAAACTGTATGCATAGACATTAATCAATTTCCACAGTTTGAATCTATCGAATGTATACCAGAACTCTAGAGATCGTTTACGAATGTAGATCAAGTTTTCTTTCTTATTAGATAACTGCCTTATAACAGTTATACTATTATAATGGGCTATACTATTAATGGTTATATAGTTAAAACATCAGGTTAGCCAAAAAAACTTGATTTTGCATTCAGATACCCTTGCATTCCGAGACAAAGCTGGAGCGTTCTTTCTTCAAACTGTCTTTTAATAGCAGACCGTCTATTAATGCAGTCATGGTCTTATAAAATCTAATGTACTACATATAAGAACTACCCTAGATCTAGCACTTGAGAATATAGGGTTGCTTCTAAGCGCCATGAAATATATGAAAAAATTTCTTAAGTTCTCATCAAAACTCAAATTTCAGTGTAGCTGCTTTTGCTACTTTTTACGTTTGCTGCTTTGGCTGTCTCTGTCCCAGGGCCTGCTAATTGTGCCCCATAGTCTCGTATTACCATAAAACGGCAATAATTTTGCCAAAGAATCTGGAAAAAATGTGTCAAAATTAATTTACGAGTTTATTTGTTTAACCCTTGCTCGCCCCTCCGCTGTTTTGGCTTAACCCAAACGCAACGCATTTAAGTGCAACATGAGGCAACGATGTCTTAGGCATAGGCATAGGTATAGTTATATAGTATATATAATTCAAAGTAAAAATCAAGCACATTTGCATACGGTGTCGTGTCCATTTCCATATGCATTTCCCAGCTACTTCTTAACGGTGAAAAACTGACAAAATTTTACAGATACCTAAGAACCCAAAGCAAGAAGAAGAAAGTGAGTATAATTTACGAGCTGATTAGCCCATGAATATTTACGGGTCTATAAAGTGGAGTGAAAAATATCAAAAGGAAAAAAACAAAAAACAAAAAACGAATAGAAAAAAAAAAACAAAAAACTTAAAGAGCCCCGAAAAAGGCGCACAAAATACACAAAAATATTTATGCCAAGTAATCAGTGGATGCATGGTGTTAAGGGAAGTTGATCAGGCGTCTCAAAGGGTTGCAATTCCATGTGAGGAGAGGTACCCATCTCTGCTCATAAAGTATCTTTATATTTTTGTGCGTGGATGTTGTATCTATGCGCTTCCTTAGCTGTCAGCATAATTATTCAAAATCTTAGGAAAAACTGCACAGAAAATGCAAATGTGCTGGGAACAGACAGATAGACTCTGAGACAGTTAAATAGACTTATAGATACAGGACAATATATTTTCTGGTAAATCGAATTCGTCCCTTTTTGTGCTCAGTCTCCTAATCCTTTTGACTTTGTTGGGGTGCGATCTACTCGTCTGTGCATAAGTCTGGCAACATATGTCACAACTATTATATGTCAAGCATGGATTTGGTATCAACACTCCCTGCACCGCATAATGAACTCGCACCAGGAGTTACCCTGTAATTGAGCTTGATAAATACAAATGCATATACCTATGCATTGCTATACAATTCATCTAAATCACTTAGTCTTATTCACACATGTTAGTTAATTGTTCGAATACCATACGATTCCATATAGTCTTGCTCTAATGTGACCTTAGACTAATGAAATTGGAGTTATCATAGCTCAAGATCTAACAGTTTAGCCTTGAATTGATTTCTTTGTCGATTTAAAATTAAATCTATATGCATTGAATCAATCAAATATATTAATTGAATCCAACTAAATGGAATCAATTTGATAAATCAACATAATTATATATAATATTTATAATTATTGATTATATTGTTCGATTGATTTACAACTAAATATTAATTATATATAAATTAACTTGTAAACTTTTACAATTAGACCCATAATTGTTATAATTTCATATAATTTCTTTAGGATATAGTTATTAGACGATTTAAATAATTTTAGCATTGAATAAGTAATTCAATTAATTTTTTTTCATTATTTACTTAAATATTATATAAAATTTATATTAAATTTTACTAAATATGTTAAATATTTAAATCAATATTCTAGCGGGTTTTTTTTTTAGCAAATTGCAATAAATCTGCACAAAGAATTGATTTTAGTGGAATTTAATTCATAAAATTAAATAAAATTTAGTTTGTGTAATTTCTTGAATTAAATTTATAGTTAATACGAAAGTCTCTCAATTATAGCAATACTATAAAACAGGTGTGAACGCAGCGTAACTAACTAATATTAGCCGCTAATTGAACTTATGTTAATTGAGCAACAGCACTATTATAAATGCTAATTACAGGGTATTTGTAAGCAGCTCATACAAAGTGTGCCAGCTAAATGATGCATAAATTTATATAATACACTAATCGAAAGTTATATTTTAATTTTGTACCCCGTTTCTGTTGCAGAGTGTGATCATGCTTATGTTTCGCGAGGAGAAGAGCCCCGAGGATGAGATCAAGGCCTGGCAATTCTGGCACAGTCGCCAGCATTCCGTGAAGCAAAGAATCTTGGATGCAGGTGCGTAATACAACACTAAGAACCGAGAACCAAGAATTCAGAATCGAGAATTCAGAACTGAGAATTGAGAATTGAGAACTGGGAGCCGAGTACCTCCAACTGTGTACGATTGCCACTGCGGCTTGTGCGTCTGTCCCAGGTGTCCGCATCTGTTCATTGTATACAATTTCTAGCCGTAAATTGTTGGTTTTTATTGGGAGCCTTAGTGGCAGTCACTAAGTTTAGTCGCTGCCGTTGCAGTTCATAGGAATTATGACATTGATAAACGCGCGATGCGTCCAAGGTTTTGTTTGATTGCAGATTAACTCAACTATCTATCTATCTCATTCGCTCACTCTCGATCAGTCCATCTGTCTGTCTGTCTGTCTGTGTGTCTGTCTGTCTCTGTTGCACTGTTGCAGCTGCTTCTTGCATCCTGTTGCGTCCCAGCGCATAACTCATTAGGCACTTGTCACAGCAGTTGCTGCTTAATTGTTAAATACAAACGATATGATCTTCCTCCCCATCTCTCTCTCTCTCTCTCTGTCTCTCTATTTCTCTTCCTCTTTAACACTGACTCATATCTACTGTCTCTCTCTTTATATATCTCTCTCTACAGATACCAAGAACTCGGTGGGCCTCGTTGGCTGCATTGAGGAAGTGTCGCATAATGCCATTGCCGTCTATTGGAATCCGCTCGAAAGCTCGGCTAAGGTAAGTTGCTATGACTAAGTTAAAACCAGCCCAACCCTCCCCCCCCTACCACATCTCCTGTCTCCCTATCTCTCTCTCCACATGGCAGCAGTTGAAAAAGTCTCCATTTTGTTTTGTATATTACGCGCCGCCTCAATTTCAAAAACAAAACAAAAAACAAACAACGACACAGCAAATAAATGAGTCGCTTTGCCGACCATGTGTGTGTGTATCGGTGTGTGTGTGTGTATCTGAGTATCTGTATGTGTGTGTGTGTAAGAATTAATTTGTGATTTATTTTCAATTGCAAGTACAACGCAAATTATTCAACGCGCGTCGCTTCGCTTTAGCGCTTTCTATCGCTATCTCGCTCGCAAGCCGTCCCACTGTACTATGGCCGTCTCGCTCTAGTAGCACACAATTTTTGTTTTGTTTCGTTGTTGTTGTTGCTGCTGTTGTCGCTGCTGCTGCTGCTGTTGTTGTTGTTGTTGCTGTTGTTTTATATTTTTTTGTTGTCGCAAGAATAATTTATGCATTTATTTATTTATGACACTTGGTTTTAATCACCTGCCACGACAATTTTCAGTCTGTGTTTTAACTAAATACATGCAAACATACACAGATGCATAGATATGTGTATCTTTTTGAAATGTATCTGTATCTCTATGTGTATCTGTATCTGATTCGTTGTCTGTAGCTGTATCTGTGGCTGTAGCTGTAGCTGTATTTGTAGCTCTACATCTAAGTCTGTTTCTGAGTATGTATCTGTATCTGTATCTGTATTTGTATCTATATATTTGTATCTGAATATGTATCTGTGCAGTATTTGTAGATCAGGCTGCCTCTATTTCGGTAATTTTATCTATATATATATGTCTACTTGCACCTGTATATGTATGTGTATCTGTATCTGTATCTGCATTTGTATCTGAATATGTATCTGTAGCAGTATTTGTAGATCAGGCTGCCTCTATTTCGGTACTTTTATCTGTATATATATATATATATATGTCTACTTGCACCTATATATGTATGTGTATCTGTATCTGTATCTGCATCTGTATCTGCATCTGTATCTTTATCTGTATTTGTATCTGTAAATGTATCTGTATCTATATATTGGTATCTGTATCCCTGCCTGTATCTGCAGCAGTATTTGTTGCCGTATTTATATCTGCATCTGTATCTGTATCATTGTCTGTAATTGTATCTGTATCTGTATCTTTGCCAGTATTCGTATCTGTATCTGTACTCTGTATCTATAGCTGTATTGGTATACATTTTTGTGTCTGTCTGTATCTACATTCATATTACTGTATTTGTATCTGAATCTGTATATATAATTTTTATTGTATCTATATCTGTAGCTAAAGCTATATCTATATATAAATGTCTTTATGTGCAAATGTATCTGTATCTGTTTTTAAGAATGTTTCTGTGTTTGTGTACGTATCTGTCTCTGTATCTCTCACTGTCACTGCATTTGTATCTGCAGCGTTGTATCTATATCTGTATCTGTGTATCGCCCTGTCTCATATTTTTTTATTGCTTTGTGTGTGTGTGTGTGTGTGTGTTTGTGCTAGCTGCTTGTACTAAGTCTGTGCGCCCAGCTCTCGCGTTTAATTTAGCAATTATCAGCAATTTTAATCGCCGCGCAAAATATTTGCAATTCTATGCGAGCGCCATGCGCCGTCACATTGCATAGATTAATACATATATATATATATAGATAGATACATATAGATAGCTATATATATGTATACACATTTAGTAGAAGTCGTAGCATGCAGCAGCCTCTATCTCCCCCATCTCCCACACTTGCCAGGTGCTTGGTGGCAAGTGTGGCAATTTGCCATTTGCATACACCTATATATATATATATATAGTATATATATATGTCTATATTGGCTGCTCTCAGCTTGGTTTCGACCGAACTCCGCCCAATCAAAAGTCCAATTTGTTGTGCCTTGAAATGAATTCATATTTATGCGTGGCATGTGCGACTGCCACATACGCTGTAATTGGTTTGCCGGACACTCGACACCTGATCTATCATCGTTCATCATAGCTGTCATGCAAATGCGTCTGCAAATCAGCATAAATGCTGAATTATTCCCAATGCACGACTGTTAAATACCCTGTAATTCATGTTCACCTTATCTAAATTATGAAAAGGTACAACATCTGCTATGTACTTGATAGAAATCCAAATGAAACTCAGCCGAAAATTGTTATACCTCGCACAAAGTTATAATTAATTGCTTTTTGCATACCCTGTAATATGATAAACACATAGATTATGCATATGTCTGGCTAAATAGCGACTGCTAATCACTGCAAACGCCTTAAAGTCAAGGTTTATAGCCTAAAATTGCGCTTGATATACCCTGTAAATGGCATTTGCATATTGTGGCAGTTTATTAAGACAGAGCAACATGTGGATTTAGTTCGAGTTTTGATTTGATTAATTAATTTAACATATTCAATTTGTGGGTGACTATCAAATACCCTTTCTATTTCAACTATACATTATAGAGGCAACAGCAACAAATCTGTCCGACTATTGAATACCGTGCATTAATTTATACGCATTCATTAAACAGGGAAAAGGCATCTCCATAATAATAATAAGAAAATGAATGCATAGAGAAATCGGAAATAAACACATAAACGGAATGCAACGAATGTGCATGCTCTATATGGCATACATTATTATTATAGAGTAGCGGCGACAGCAAATGAAAATGCATTCGAAATGAAAATGTTAAGCGATTGCAAATTGCAAATTGCGAATTGCAATTGAAATTCAATTGAAAAATCAAAAATCAAAACTGAAAACTGAAAACTGAAAACTCAAACTGAATTGAACTGAATTGAACTGATTTTTAATCTGTTTGAAAATCAAATGAAAAAACATTTTGCAAGTTATTTTTTTATTTTAGTTGTTGTTTATTTGTTTAGTTGTTGTTGCTTTTAGTTGTTTAGTTGCATTTGTCAAATGGCAAGTTCAGTGACTTGTGTCAAATTGGTAAGCAGTTATTAAATTGGCTAACTGCCTGGCCAATTGCCAGTCTGTCCCACTGTCTATGCTTCGTCTCTCCGTATGTCTGTCTGTTTGTCTCTCCGTCTGTATGTCTGTCTGTCTATATGCGCTGTCTCTGGCTGCATTTTGATACGCGCTTTTTATTTACAAATTGTTTACGCGCTGAGATGTTAATCCAAAAACAACAACAACAACAACAGCAACAACAACAACAACAACAACAACGAATATGCAGCCAAAGAGAGAGCGATGTCGCTGTCGGTGTCGCTGTCTCTGCCGGCAGCCATAGGCCGCATAATGTCGATTTCGTTTTATGCCGTTAGGCAGCAGCGCTGCGCCTTATGATGCTAAGCCCCCACCTCCTACACGCACAGACACACACATACACTCACATGAGCTCTCACACAAACTCACACACACACATGCATTCAACGCATGCATTGCCTTTCCCAGCAACAGCCAAAGAAGAAGAAGCGAAAGAAGAAGAAAACTTTCGTACGCACTGACACGCAGGTGCAGGCAAAAGCTCTGCGCCATATTTGCCCCATACCACCGCAGGCGCTCTTTTGCGCTCTCTCTCTCTCTCTCTCTCTCTCTGTCTCTCTCTGCGTATTATACTCTCTTTGTGTGCGAGTATGCGTGTGAGTATGCGCGCGTGAGTGTGTGTGCGTGTGTATCTGTTTGTCTCTGCTGCGCTTATATGGTACGCGCCCGCTAATTATTCACATTAAATACTGTTCCACGGTGCGCAGCGACTGCGACTGCGACTGCGCAGCGACACTGTGGATGTTGTGGATGTTGTGGACGCTGTGGACATTGTGTATGTTGTGAACGTTGTGAATGTGTATGTGTATGTTGAGGTTGACGTTGGCAGCGACAGCGAAAGAGATAGCAATAGCGACAGAGACAGCAATAGCGACAGCGACTGCATTGCACTTTTACCATTAAGATTGTTTCCTTTGGTATTTTTGCGTTGATGGATTTTCTACTCTTTTTCATTTTTGCTTTTGTTGTTGTTTTTCTGTTTGTCTTTGGCTCGTCGCATCTGGCTTGGACATGCTTAAAATGCCTTTAAACACACACACGCACACATACATATTGAGACGGAGTGGCAGTCTGAACTGAATCGCAGTCATTGCAAGGCAAAAAAAAAAATGATTTTTTTTATATATAAAAAATAAAATGAAATGAATTGGTTTGTGCGTTGCATGCCCCCGCTGCCGCCGCCTCTGCCCACAGATGTCCCCAGCGACAGTTATTGCCACAGTTTGTGTGCTCTGGTCCGCTGTGTATTGCCTTGTTATTGTCAACTTGCAACTTGCCACTTGCCACTTGCAACTTGCAACAGCAGCAGCAGCATTGCCAACCATTGGCATTGCCATTGCCATAACCAAACCAAATCAAAGCAAAACCTCTGCCTATATACACTCCGCCTTTTGTTGTGCGTGTGTGCGTGTGTGTGTGTGTTGGTGCGTATGTGTTGGAATTTTTTAAACTGTCGTGGGCATAAAGAGGACATCGACTTAATAGAGAGAAAACAATTGCTTCTAATAACAATCGTATGTTGTCTGCTTGTTGTTTTTTTTTTACATGTTTTCTGTTTCTGTTATTTATTCTTTTAATTTCTTTTTCAACTCTGTTTTTATTTCCAATTAATTGTTGACTTTTTTGTGTGTGCTTTTTTAATTATTGCTAAATTAAACACTTTTTGCACTTTTTCTCACAATCCACAAACAGATCAACATCGCCGTTCAATGCCTCAGCACGGACTTCAGCAGTCAAAAGGGTGTTAAGGTAAGTCACCGTTATCGATAACTATATTAGTTCGATAAGTTCGAATATATAATAAATTATTAATTAATTTCCATGTGATTTTGTATATGCGCCGCCAAAAATTATAATGAGAATTGGTAATCAACAATCGATATCAACAACTAGCAACCAGAAATCGATAATCTTTTATTGATTCAGAAAATTTGAAAATTGTTTGCTTATAATCGACAGAAAATTGATAATCGATAACCTATATTCACATTTAGTATGCGAAAATCGGTAATCTATAATGAAAATGTTTGCTAATCGATAATTAAAATCGGAAATTGGTTATTGATAATTAATTTAAAAATTGTTTATCTAAATTGCAAAATTTAAATTTCTAGGATTCCGAATTTCAGTATTTTAAAGTAATTTTAGTTTTTTCGCGCAAATAGTAGATCGATAATATCGATAGTTTTGTAAACCTTTAGCAAAATTTTACATGTAGAGTAATTAAGTAGGCATAAATTAGTAAGGTCTAATTCATAATATTACTATTTTTGCATATAATCGTGGTAATTTCTATGAATTTAGTGCGAATTCCGCGAACAAATAATTTATGCATAATAATCGATAGGCAGCGCATTGACAATCGGCCAACGGCCAAAGGCAGAGTAATTAACTAATCAGTGGGTCTAATTAGAAGATAGTTAAATTTAATAACTAATAGCAGAGCATAAAATTAGCTGCTGATTTTGCTGCTTGTGCATAGCATCAGCATCATCATCATTGCCATCATCTTCATCATTATCATCATCAGAAACATCGCGAGAAGAAGCAGTAGCAACAGAAGCATCTGTAGTAGTAGCATCATCATAATCATTGCCTACATCATTATGAATATTATAAAATTTGCTCTACAGTCAGTTCCACCTGTTGCTGGCATATTTCTGTCTCTCCTTCCTCTCTCTTCCCATCCCTCTCTCACCGTTCCTATCTCTCTCTCTCTTCCTTTCTGTGTTGTATCTAGCAAGTTGCAACATTGCTGCTTGTGCTACTATTTAATCAGGGGCGTTACCCTTTGGGGGCATCTTCCCGTGTTACACACTTAATCACATAGTCATAATACCCGCCTTGCCCCATGTGGGCAGGCAGCAATAGCAGCAGCAACAACAGAATGCCACAGCAAAACAGAATCCACAAAAGGGACAACGGCCCAGCGGCGATTGTCATTTTGAGTTTGTGCAACAGTTTTCCCCATTCTCTCCCTTCATTCTTTCTTCGCCCTTCTACTTTCAGTTCCCTGTTCACTCTTTTCTCTTCTCTGTTCTCTGTTCTCTGTTCTCCTTTGTCCGTGTGGTATTCAACATATCTACGTAGGCTGTGGCAAGTTGTTGCTTGTTTTGTTGCAACTTGTTGTTGCTGCAGCATCCTGCGTATGTTGTAATGCGTACCATTAACTTGATATTTCATTGACAGAAATACACACACACACACACACACATAGAGCAGTTGACAGTGACAGGCATAGCTACAGTGAGGCCTAACTAAAACCATTATTTTTTAGAAAAAGAAATCACGTAAGGGTCTATAAACTTTATACTTGGAACACAAATCCCAAATTACATTACACACCTACTAATTTAATCGATTATCGATATCAATTACCGATTAACAATATCGATTATATATTATAATTATAGAAATCGATTATCGGTTATACTATACAGCACCGAAAACACTATACCCAAAAATACTATACTATTCCGGAAATATTAAACTGCTCCAAAAATACTATTCTTTACCGAAAATACTAAAGACAGGGTTCCTACTGTTGGGTCAGTCCCTACTGTTGGATATTTTATTTGCAACATTTATGAATTGATTTTTAAGCTATGCCACATATTAATGCGCTTTCTCTATCTCTCTCTCTCTGTCTCTTTTTTACAGGGTCTGCCGCTGCACGTACAAATCGATACGTTTGAGGATCCGCGTGATGCGACGGTCTTCCATCGGGGCTACTGTCAGATAAAGGTCTTCTGCGATAAGGTAAGTGCATTTCAATTTTAACCCATGTTGCAATGTTGCAACGTGCAACGTGCAGCAGCTACCACACATACGTATGCAACGCATAATTACGCACTATATACACAGACAGGCTCAGCTGCCACGTGCAACAGGTTGAATGAGTTGCCGCAAAAGGCCGCTGCATGCAGCAAAGAGGCTAACTAAAAGCTGCCACAAACGTGACTTGAGGCAGGGCTCATGCGCAGACAGAGACAGCAACAAAAACAGAGATAGCAACAGTTAGAGCAACAGAGATAGAAACAAAGAGACGGAGACAGAGACAAAGACAGCAACAGCAACTAAAGCTAAGGCAAGCTTTAAAGCTGAAGCTGTGGCATGCATAGGGGCAGCAAATGATGGTGGGGGGGGGGGGGGGGTGCAAGAAGTGGCAAAAAAAAAAACCTCCACCAGGGCAAAGACACCACCACTAAGACAAGAACAGAAACAACGGGAAAGACCAAAGGCAACAGACAAAGCTCCAGTCCAACCCTTGGCAACC
>JBANCZ010001110.1:0-24676 GCA_037040025.1 Sphaerogastrella javana | reverse complement strand
CCCTTTAAGAGGGCGTTCAACTCGCTTAGAATTTTGATATGATTTTTTGTGGGCGGGGTTTTTTTTGGTACAATTATCTATGGGTAAATTGGCATCTCACTGTCTGGTAATGTTTACAGCATCCGCAGCAACACATCAAGCAACAAAATGACGTGGGAACCGCAGGCAGAGGGATTGCAGCAAATCATTGCGATCTTAAAGGAATCGCAATCACCAGATACAGCGACTCAAATGGCAGTGCAAATGGTAAGCTATTATCATATTACTGCCGTAAACAATAAATAAATATTGTCTGTGTGTATTTGTAGAAACTGGAGGAGTTCAATCGATATCCGGACTTTAACAATTATTTGATCTATGTGCTAACCAAATTGAAAACGGAGGATGAACCCACAAGATCTTTAAGCGGCCTGATACTCAAGAATAATATTCGTATGCATGGTAGCAATCTGCAGCCAGAGATTGTTGAGTATATCAAGCATGAATGCCTACAGGCTGTTGGCGATGCTTCACCTCTGATACGGGCAACAGTTGGCATATTAATAACCACAATAGCCAGCAATGGTGGCCTACAGAATTGGCCACAATTGTTGCCATCACTGTGCGATATGTTGGATAATCAGGATTATAATGTGTGTGAGGGTGCGTTTAGTGCATTGCAAAAGATTTGTGAAGATTCAGCGGAAATATTGGACTCGGCGCAACTTAACCGACCGCTAAATGTGATGATACCAAAATTTCTGCAGTACTTTAAGCATAACAGCCCCAAGATCCGTTCGCATGCCATTGCCTGCATCAATCAGTTTATAATCAATCGCTCCCAGGCGCTGATGCTGCACATTGATGCGTTCATTGAGAATCTGTTTAATCTCTCCTCGGATGAGGATCATGAGGTGCGCAAGAATGTATGCCACGGTTTGGTTATGCTGCTCGAAGTGCGAATGGATAGACTTATGCCGCACATGTCCCAAATAATTGAGGTATGATTATATACAATTTTCATCTATATTTTGATCTTATATTTTGTTCTTTTTTTAGTATATGCTACTGCGCACACAAGATTCCGATGAGGGTGTAGCATTGGAAGCCTCCGAGTTCTGGTTGTCGTTGGCGGAGCAAAGCATATGCAAGGATGTGCTGGCGCCGTACTTGCCGCAGCTGGCACCAGTGCTAGTGCGCGGCATGCGCTACTCCGAGATTGATATTATTTTGCTGAAGGGCAACGTGGAGGAGGATGATATGGTGCCGGATCGTGAGGAGGATATAAGACCACGTTTTCATAAATCCCGCACGCACACTATCAAGGCTGAAGCCAGTCAAGCAACCGGCGGCGAAGATGACGATGATGAGTTCGACGATGGCCTGGACGATGATAGTTCGCTATCTGAATGGAATTTGCGTAAGTGTAGCGCAGCTGCTCTCGATGTTTTGGCGAATGTATTCCGTGAGGACTGCCTGCCCATTGTGCTGCCCATACTGAAGGATACGCTGTTCCATCAGGAGTGGGTGATCAAGGAGAGCGGTGTGCTGGCACTGGGTGCCATTGCCGAGGGTTGTATGCAAGGCATGATACAACATCTGCCAGAGTTAATACCCTATCTGATCAGCTGTCTCTCCGACAAGAAGGCTCTAGTACGCTCCATTACCTGTTGGACACTGTCGCGTTATGCGAATTGGGTGGTAAATCAGCCACATGATCAATATCTGAAGCCACTCATGGAGGAGCTACTGAAACGTATCTTGGATTCGAATAAGCGTGTACAGGAGGCAGCCTGCTCGGCATTTGCTACACTAGAGGAGGAAGCATGCACTGAGCTGGTGCCCTATTTAGAATACATATTGAAAACCTTGGTTTTTGCCTTCTCCAAATACCAGCACAAGAATCTATTGATACTGTACGATGCTGTGGGCACCTTGGCCGACTCCGTGGGTCATCATTTGAATAAGCCGCAATATATTGATATACTAATGCCACCACTAATCGAGAAATGGAATCTGCTTAAGGACGATGACAAAGATCTATTTCCACTACTCGAATGCCTGTCCAGCATTGCCACCGCACTACAATCCGGTTTTCTGCCCTATTGCGATCCCGTCTACAGAAGATGTATATCGCTTATCGAACAGACAATCAACCAGGAAATGGTTTGTACTAAAATTACATCCATAGTGTACAAATCTTGCATGATATTTCTTTTGATTGTTTAGCTATGCAAACAGAATCACACATTCGAGCACCCGGACAAGGAGCGCATGATTGTTGCCTTAGATTTGCTCTCTGGCCTGGCCGAGGGTTTGGACAGACACATTGAAACGCTTGTAGCCAATAGCAATATAATGCATCTGCTCTATCAATGCATGCAGGATGTGCTGCCTGAGGTGAGTAGTACCTAAAATATAACTAAAGCAATTGATTGTTAACTATTGATTGTTTTTTTTCATTCAGGTGCGTCAATCGTCGTTTGCGTTGCTCGGGGATCTAACCAAGGCCTGCTTCCCGCACGTGCATCCATTTATGGGCGAATTCTTTCCCATACTGGGTCAAAATCTAAATCCCGATTTCATTTCGGTATGCAACAATGCCACCTGGGCTATTGGCGAGATATGCATGAAGTTAGGTAAGCGGAACACCCCATCGAAGGGCCCTTAATAACATCTAGTATTCGTTTATAATTATACAAGCTGTACTACTACTACTACTACTAGCTGTGGCAAATTTTACTTGTGAATTTTGTGCATATAAACAAAACGTAGCTGTATCTATTTATAGTTTGAATTATATGGCATCATTTGTTTATTTATTTTGCTGTATTTTCGTTGGTTTAAGGTGAGGAAACAAAGCAGTATATACACCTAGTGCTAACTGATCTGTTCATCATTATTAATCGCCCGAATACGCCCAAAACTCTACTGGAGAATACAGGTGAGTGTAGAGGACAAACGTAAACCGAAACGAAAATCGAACTATAAACAAAAAGAAAAAAAGAAATAAACAATTCAAATGATTGTTCGAGCGTTATATGAATCGTGTGTGTATGTTTATGTATGTATGTATGTATGTATATGTATATACATATAAGCTGTTTAATCATCAACTGCTAAACATTTGTTATTGATTTCACTTCAATGTTGCATGCGACATGACGAAAGCAACAAAAAAAAATAAACATAACATCTCACACACACACATATATATATATATATATAATATAATTGTGTCCTGTTTGCAAATAATAATTTCGATACACCGGCGAGTTCATTGATTCAATGCATATACTAAATGTCTATATAATTTTCAATTCAGTTTAATTTATTTTACAAAATATATTTTCTGTTCTTTTAGCAATAACAATCGGTCGTCTAGGTTATGTGTGCCCAGTTGAAGTGGCTCCTTATTTGCCCGAATTTGTACGACAGTGGTGTGTAACACGTTTTTTACTTATACTTTTCCTTAGCTTAACTACGAACATACTATAGTACTATATAACAAAAACAACAATAACAATATTAACAACAACAAGAACATCAACAAGAACAACAACAAAACACCAGCTCAACTCCAAAACTTCCTCTATATATATATATATACATATATCTAATACTCTCAGTTCCTTTACAATTACTTTGATGTCCTTAACTTTTACTTATTACTCTTTGATTTTATACGTTTGCTGCTTCCATTTTATATATATTTTTTTTAATATTTTTTTTGAGTGTTTTGCCTGTGGCATGCCTCATTCGAATGTGATTGATTGTATACTGCATAATCTAATGTATCACCTTTTCCTTCATGTTCATATTCAGGTGCACCTCGTTGCGTCACATTCGAGACAATGATGAAAAGGATTCCGCCTTTCGTGGTATGTGCCACATGATAACTGTAAATCCAGCCGGCGTTGTACCCGACTTTATATTCTTTTGCGATGCAATTGCTTCATGGGTAAATCCTCCACAAGATTTGCATCAGATGATACAAAAGGTAAACTATATTTATTATTGTTATTTGAGCTAAAATATTTAATGGGCTTTCGTTTAGATATTGCATGGATTCAAGACGCAGGTGGGTGAGGAGAATTGGCGTCGTTTTGTGGATCAGTTCCCGCCCACGCTAGCCGAACGTCTGGTTACAATGTACAATATCTAAAGGAACACACATACAATATATAGTTAACCACCACCAAGCAACAAACAATATCCAACCACATCAGAATACTTATATATTACAAAAAAAAAAAAAAAAGATAAAGAGAAAAAAATTAACTAGACAATTATGTTCATGTGTAAGAGTTTCGTCGTCTTTAGAGAGGTTTTAGCGTAAGGGCACAGTAGTTCGATCCATACATACACATATATGTATATATATGCATATATATATATATAAATATAGTAGATGATTCGCTACATATGTCGCGTAATACCTTCAAAACCACTTTGGAATTTCAAGTCTACACACATATACACTTAGATTCAACTATATACATCCTATTATATATATAGATACCACAGCTGTAACTCAATAGAGAGCTATTTGAAACTATGACAGAGTTCTAGAGCTCTGTTCATTGCAATATACACACCACTAAATGAAAGACTGGCCATTCGAAACTGTTTACACCAATAAATTGATAACAATTTGGTATGAAATATCGCACAGAGCTGAAGCGTATATTTATCTAGCATTGCACTAAATTTTATAGTAAACTATTGTTGCATTAACTGAAAAATGATATAACGCACTAACCAGCTATTGTAACAGTTTCAAATTGCCAGTGTTTTATTTGTGTTGAGGCTATGTTTTATATTCAATATACCAAAATATGTGTTCCGGCCGTACTTAACACCGGATCAAGAGTGCTATATATAAACATATATAACCACATATGTAGAGTAAATATAAACAAAAGAAAATACACAACCCAATCAATCCAAAATAATGATATCACACACATACACACACACACACACACCATACACATATACACACAACTTCACACTGAAATCAAATCAAATCAAAAACAGTTGAAAAATATGCTGAAAACTGTTCTTTACTGTGTTTACTTACGGCTAATTATTAATTATAATTAATTTTTTTCTCGAAAACTAAGCTAATTCATAATGCAACTAAATTGATATTCGCGTTCAAACGTCTTGAATTATCATATAATATACAAGAAATTCGAAACAAGAAAATTAAGCATCAATGCTATCGGTTAACTTAATAGAACACTAAAAAAACTTAGAAATGCTGTTGGGGGCACTAATTGTGAAATGTTTTAAAGAGAAAAGAAGGTTAGTTTAGGTTAAAAGTGGAAAGCGTGGAAAGTGTGTTAAATGAGACGTATATATATTTTAATATCAACCAAGACTGATGCAACAACAAAAAAATAACAACTCCGTTCAAAAAACAAAACATAAAAAAAGAAAAGAAAAGAAAACCCTATACCAAAACACTTGCAAATTTTAACAACATTTCACAATGGCCGAAAGAAAGCCCAACACTTTTCTATAGTGCAAATAATATTAATCGTAATTATTATAATAATAAAAATCGCAAAATAAATACAGGAAAATCGTCGCGTTTCGGGTTTTAACGGTTTCGCGGTTCGCGTTCGCGTATTCTCGTCGCTCGTTCGTTCGTTCGTATCGTATCGTATAAAACGTAAAATGGTATATCGTATGCCAGCGTCGTCGGGTTATAAATGAATATAAACTGAATAAATTGAAAAATAAATGAAAAATAATAATAATAATATTAATAAAATACTATAGAGTGCAACTGTTACAATTGATACAACAAAGTTACTTATAATAATGTATACGACATGATATTTTTCTTTTTTTTAATATATTAACTTCAAACATATAGAAATTTTGATCTATATATGGGAGGTGCTATGCTTGGCCTAAAACTCTGGCCATGCAATGCGTCTTAAATTAAATTGTTTCATTTTTAGTTCATTTGATTAAGATTCCGTTAAACTATTATAATACATATATTACATCTCTCTGTGCGTTAAATAACAACAACAACTCAAACTCCAACAACAACAACAACAAAGCAACCCATTGACTGATTCACATTTTTAAAGTATTATATATAGATTTTTTTTTAATTTTTGTATAGGAAAAAAGTTATAACTAATTTCTTGCATCGAAGTTTCTTTATTAGTATACTTCCTTTTTTTTTTGTTGTTGGGCATAACATGCTTATTATTGTTATTATAATATTATTTATTATGATGATGATGATGATGTTTGTACAGCGTAAATTAATTTCTTTTAATGATTAGGCATAAAGTGTACTACTACTACTTAATACTATAGCTACAACTATTTACAATTTACAACCAAAAAATAACAACAAAAAGAAGTATATACGATTTTATGGTATATATGAAAATGAGCACACAAAAGTCTTTGAAATTGTCGCGGATCAAAAAAAAAAAAAAAAAAAAACAAATGCAACTTAAGAACTCAAAAATAAAAACAAAAAACAAACAACTCAAACTGAACTCAACTGAAGCAGCAGAAAAAAAACAAAAAAGCAAATGTAAAGTCTAAGTAATAGTATTAATTAATTAATGAATTATGTTAATGTTTGTATCTCTTTTTTTGATTTCAAACAAATGCAACAAATCAGGGGGAACGTGTGATAATAATGATAAAACTACTTCGGGTCGTTCGTTCGCGTCGCGTTTAAACTTAAATACAAAATACCAAACAATGCAAATCAAATAATACTAACAAGGGACTTTCGCCCCCGAGTCCCCAAAATATATATATAAAACAAAATATTATGATCAAAATGTATAACTCAAACAACAAGAAGGCATAAGCAAATTTAACAAAAACAAAAAAAAAAATGCAAAAGCTAAATGAAAAAATACTTCAAAATATATAAATCGTGATTTCGTTGTACCTTAAACCGAATTCATCGCGGAATATCGGTCGCGTTCGCGTGCGTTTGTATCTCTCTCGGGTGATCTTAGTGATTAGCGTATAAGCAGGAAAAAAAAAAACAAATTTATTAAAAGCGTATAAAAACTAAAGCATAAAGTATAAAGTATATAAATGAATACAATACACACAAACACATAAACACACACACATACACACACACATACGTAAATACCTACATACACATTCATATATATGTACACTACATAGAGAATGTATACAGATATATTGTGTAATATATATATTATATTATTTAGATTTTACATGCTATATAGGTTCTCCAAAAAATTTCATATTGTCAACACATTTAAAACTATTAATAAAACAACGATAGGCAAACAATTAGACAATTTTTTAATACAATTTTCAGTTACAAACACACACACACACACACACACTAACACCACATGCATCATAGGAACATAGCCAGAAAGAAACGCCGCAAATGAGATACTAACCCAATATTTTCACTACCACCAGCTACCATAAACAGTAATTTCCTACTTACACACACACACACATATATATATATATATACACTATATACTGAAATATCAAATATAGAGTCTAGACCTATACAAATATATATACACTCTACAAGCAGTAGCTATAATACAATCGATCTATGCATGTATCAGACACACCAACTATATATCCATATTGTAAAGCATTCAATAGCAATGCCAATTGAAGGCAAAGGAAAAATAGAAAAACTAACAAAAAAATACCAACCGAGGAATAACTGAACCAAACGCTCTATTGAATACTATGAGAGAAAATGAATATGCATCGCCACAGTAAATCAATAGGGATTTGTGTATAACTAATAAATTAAATAAATAAATATGTATGTATAACATAATCGTCAACAACAAAAAATGCGAAACGTTTTGTTTTTATGGTATTTATTTCCTTTGATTGATATATCCTAGAGCCTTTTATGGAGCGGTCATATATTCGGCATATTGTCGGGATCTCGATAACCATCTATTAAGATTGTACGATTTAGACAAGGTTTAAGACGAGCATTTCATTTCCAATCTTGGATCATAGCCAAAATATATGATTTTTATATATTTGCCAGCTGCAACGGTTTAAATAGTAACAACCATTGTTCCATTTGATTGAATATTGAATTGAGTTACATTTATTTAAAGCAATGATTTCAAAGAATATATGAAAAATGTTAAAAAAAATTATTTAAATTGGCACAAAATATGACTTATATATGAAAATCTATATATACGACGTGCAAATATGCTGCAAGTTCCAAATCTTTGCAGAACTTCCATTATTGAATCCATGCTCGTCGATAAAGTTATTGTTCGTATTAAATTTGTTCGTTCGTTATCCGTTCACACAAATCCTGAAGTTGTCAACTTGCCACGCAGTTATTCTTTACCAAAAACACAGTTTATTCAAATCGTTTAGCCAAATGATAGTCATTTTTCATTCATTTCATTTAATTGAGCGGGCACACGCCTTGCCAGATATCGCCAAAGATTTGATTTGGTGTAATGGCCAAATCCTTCTTGTTGATCTGCACATTGCGTATGCAACCCTTGAATGTCTTCTTGGTCTTTATACCCGGCGCCTTCTGGAACGCATGATGGCCGCCCATGAAGAGTGGACGATTGGTTTTGGTCAAGGCGGAGCCCTCACTGCCGACACCCGGCTGGGAGCTGACATAGTCAACAGCTATTGTGATGACAAACTTCGATTTAATGGCCTGTACATTGCGCCAGGTGCCATCACAGAAACTGGCGTTATCCTTGAGCGTGTAGTTGGTCTGTACAATATTCTTGGCATCCGATTTGACCGTGAAGTAGAGCGAATTATCAACCAACTCCAGTATCAGATACGAGTTCTTGCCATGCACAGAGAAGAGCAGGCCATCAGGTTCGCGTGGTCGGAAATCGAAGGTAATTGTGACCTCGGCACCCACACTGAAGCGGTCGAATAGCTTCACATAGCCATTAGGTTGATGGAAATAAACACCGCGTTCAACTTGGTCTGAGCAGGGCACAACATCATACACCACTGGCTCTGTTTCCAGAGCCAGACCATTAAACTTAATGTCCTTGATACAGCCATTGTAATTCGATGGGTTCGGTCCACCCAGATATGTGGTGCGCTTGAGCGTATCCTCCACATACTTGGAGATGCCGCCCACATAGATCGGGTAGTTGACCGACATGGCTGGCGGATTTAGATTGCGTTCATTATTGAGCTCCACAGAACCAGCCTGTTCTTTGCCATCAATGGATAGGCTAATCTTGCGGTTCGTGCGCAAGAACTCAATGGTATGCCACTCGCCATCGAGCACATCCTGTTCACTGGATATGTTTGCCCTGACGGTGGCGCCCACGTTCACTTGATGATAGACACGTCCATCTAGCAGATAGACAGCAATCAGATCATCATCCTGACCTTGTGCATAGAATATCAGGCCATTAGGATAGCTGGTGCGTATGGCGATGCTGATGTCGTAGTGTTTACGAAGCTTAACAGGCAGCGTGGGGAATTCGAGGCGTTGGTATTTGAGCGCATAGAAACGGTAGCCAGCCTCGGCAAAGTCCACATCATAATTGGGCTTCACCGGCAGTTTGCAACGATCATCTGTGGGCTGATTCAGTTGTGGCGGTGGGCGTGGCTTTCCGGGTGGTTTGGTTGGCACCTGTGGTCCCAACGGCGGCAGTGGTTCCTCATCCTTATCAACTATTGCCATTTCTGTTGTAGTAGTTGTGGTCGTGCTGGTTGTTGTGCTCGTAGTTGTGGTTGTTGTTGTTGTTGTAGTGGTTGTTGTGGTGGGCAATTGCAGCTCATTATAATGTACGTGGGTTGGTTGTGCTGGCTCCAATTCGTTGGCACCACTCGGATAATAAGTGGGCAACAGGCTGGGTTCGTAGGCTGTAATGGAAATTATTGCAAAGGGTTTAGAAATATGCTGGCTAGTCGAACGCAACCGACAGTGGAACACAACTCACCTAGTATACCCTGGGGACAACCATTGATGTTGCCATTCTTACGCTCAGCGCTATCCGCAAAGTTGATTATTTCGCCATTGACCGTGACATCACTGAGACAGCCAACAAAGTAGGCCAACGTAGAGATTGCATCCTTGGGCGGTATATAGTTGTCCGGAAAGCCGCCAAAGAATATATCACCAGCTTGTACCTCTAGTGGTTCCGGTATCTCCATCAATCTGCGTAAACAGAAAAAAAGTTCAGAATTGTATAGATTATTATCAAAATAGTCCAATTCCACTTACCGCTTATCATCAATTTCATCAGCGGACAGGCGTAGCTGATTGCCATCGTGATGCACCGTGACCACATGATCCTCGCCATCGTTGTACTGTCGCTGATCCATGAGCAGTTCACTGCCCATGCTACGCAAATTGAGATAGCCACCATCTAAGGCCAGACCAATGGTGGAGCTTTGATCATGATTGGCGGCATAGAAAAGCACACCGTTGGGTTGGCGTGTCTTGAAGCGTATGACCACATCAAATTTGTTATCGGACGAGACATTGGCAATACGCAGGAAGCCATGTTCGTGCGGTGCATACGACAGCGAGGTAGAGTACTTATCCGGGCAACCCTCAACAAAGCCAGTACCATTCATGTGTTGCGTTAAATCGACCTTATAGCCAGAAATGGTAACATCATCGATGCAACCATCAAAGTTCTGCTCAACAATCTCCGAATGATTGCGGCGACCGGGATAACCACCAAAGTAGATGGCTCCCAGTTTGGGCATTTCCTCGTCGGCGCCCATGGGTGCCTCCTCCTGCGACATCAGCATATCGTCCACCTTGAGCAGACCACGACGACCATCACGCTCAGCTGTGACACGATGCCATTGATTGTCATTGTAGCGATCGGAGCTACCCGAGGAAACCAAATTATTGCCCAACTTAAACCGGAAGAAGATGGTGCCATCGACCAGTTCAATGGACATGTAACGCTTATTTCGTCCATAGAAGAATAACAGCCCGTTGCTGGCGTCCTTAGCGGCCTTGAAGCGGAAATCAATGCTGGAGCGCGTCTTGAAATTGAATGGTGTTGCCTTGAGCTGCACGAAGCCATTGCCCTTGAATCGAAGACCGGTGACAGGCATCTGCTCCTCCAACAGCATATCACGCTCCTTGGCGCCCATCTTGTTCTCTTCACCGTAGACAAAGTTCCATAAACCAACATTCTCATCGCCAACACGCAGATCTTCGATATCGCCACGGAACGAACTCGAGCGTATGTCATCGGGTGCGGTAAAGTCTGAGGGACCAGGGAAACCACCCACAAACAGACGACTATTGCGATCCACGTGCAACACATTGTTAGCGCCCTCCAAATAGCCTGATTTTGGATGATCCATAATCTCGCCGGACTTCAGTTGCTCGCGTATAGTCAACTTGGCGTTGGAGCCAACACGATCGATAATGGCTTGATACCATTTGCCATCAGCTACATGTTTATCGCTGGTAATGCGTTCCGGTCCATTGCCGAGGTCAATAGTCATGATTGGGTAACCGTTAACAATCTCTAGGGCCACAAAGTCATTATTCTTTTGGCTGGTCGAATTGTCGTTGCCCAGGTATAGCAGGAAACCATCTGGTTCATTGGTGCGGAAGAATGTCGACAATTTCGTCTTGGTGGCTAACAGTGGGGTCTTCTCCGGTGTCTTTAGCTCAAGCACTGTGCTAGGCGTGAACTGTACGCCCACTTTGATGTTGTTGGCGGTGCGACGTGCCGTTTCAATTTGACGCTTTAGGTTCTCAATACCCTGGCCCAGTTGTTCGCTTTGTTCGCTAACACGCTGTTGCTGCTCCTCGATATTATCGGCCAGCTCTTGTAGCTTGGGTATGGATATGTCCACATTCTCCAGCTGGTTATTTGCTTGCGAAATGTCTTTGTTGGTTAAATCAATATCGCGACTGAGATTGCGAGCCTTTTCGAGTTCCTTAGGTGTTTGACGGCTTACAGGTTTCAGTATTTCGAGCACATTGTCTAATATTTCTAGAGCATCGCTTGCATTCTTGCTGGAGCTCTTCCACATATCTCTTTGCGTTTCCGCTGGTAGCTTATTGATTAGTATGTTGAGATCCGCGAGCTGCTGCTCGGTGGCGGTATTAAGCTGTGATATTTCCTGCACTTTGCTGGATGAAGCATTCAAACGTGGCTCCAAATCCGCCTGCACCTTGAGCAGCGACTGGCGCGCCTTTTGTAGCAGCTCAGCGGATTGTTGATCCGCATTACCCGCACGATCCTCAATGCCATCGGTGATTTGTGTGGCATTGCTGGCAGCATTGGTGGCATCCAGCGTCAACTGACCCGCAGAGTCAACAGCACCCACTATACTGGAGTATGCAGTAGCCGCTTTGAATGCTGGCTCAGAATTAGAGGTCATATCGGCATATTGACTGGCCAGTTCTGCAGCACGTGTTGTCATCTCAGCGGCACGTTCTTCCGCCTGCTGTGTTAGGATATCTGCATCATTGTGCTGCTCATCGCGCTGTGGCAAATATTCATCAACGTCCTTATTTACCGTCTTCAGCTCATTCAGAGCACTGCGTAGATCATCCAACTTGTTGTCGATCTGTTCCAGAGTGATTTCGCTATTGCGCAAAAAGTTTTTGGCCTCCTCGATGTTCTTCTCAGAGTCCTGCTGCTGCTCCGATACCGTGTCGAATTTCGAATTATCATAGGCACGCTTATTGGCCACATTAAGGCGTTCCACATCGGCCGATTGCCTTTGTGACTGTTCGCTCCAGTCGAACATGTCCTCCAGTTTATCGCTAAGCTCACCAATGTCATTCTTTAGCGCATTCAAGCTACGGTTCTGTTGCTTAATAGGTTCCACCAGATCATCTACCTCATCGTAAAGACGCATCGCCTTGTCCAATATCAGCTCATTGGCTTGCAGCTCAATTTGAGTGCCATTGATCTGATTGAGTATAAACTGTGCCTGCTCCAGTGCTGCATCAATCTTTGTGCTGGCTGTTGCCTCCAGATTCTGCGACAGTGCATCCACAGCTGCAATCGCATCTCTTGCCTGTTGTGCACTGCCCAGTGCCTCCTCATATGCCGCGGATACATTGGTCAGCATTACGCCCGATCGTTGGCGTATGTCTAGCGCATTAAACAGGGTCTGATTAACCTGCTTGGCATACTGCTTGGTTTCTGTTTCCAGTTCGCTATTCAAATTTCGCGATGGCAACAAATTGACGCTGCTTGGATCCAATGCCTCTACTTTTGGCGACAGCTCATCAGCTAACGTATCATAATAGTTGAGCTTCTGGCTGGTAAAGAAGGCCATAGATACCGTTTGGAAGTCTTCTAGCACACCATCGATCTGATCACGCAGACGATCGGTCACATCGAGCAGGGCATGATGACAATTATTGCACTCCATGCAGCCATCCTCGGTCAAGACCCAACGATTAGGACACGCCTCACATCGATCGCCAATAACGCCTGGCAAACAGACGCACTGGCCGGTGGCAGGATTGCAGCCGGTGCCAGCGCGTGAGTAGCCCTGATTGCAGTTGCAGGGCGTGCAGCCAGCCCGTTCATATTTCCAGTGATCCACGGCACAGCGATCGCATTGACGACCTGTTACACCAGGCTTACAGAGACCTGCAAGTGGTAATTAAGGTATGATAGCTATACATGGGATATAACGTTTTATTTGAGTACTTACAGTGTCCGGTATGTTCATCACATTGGGTCGAATTGGAGGCTGTTCCACAATCGCACGCGCGACAGCCTGTGCCGGAATCGAAGCCATAATGATCAGCCATGCAGCGATCACAGCGTTCGCCAATGACATTCTCGTGACACTTGCACTTGCCCACATACGGATCACATTCCAGGGTGCCCATCTCATCGCAGTCACAGCTTTGGCAGTTCTTTAGTTGCACAGCATCACCATAGAAACCTGGCGCACATAGATTACAGGCCATGCCAGAGGTATTGTTGAGACAGCGCAGGCATTCACCCGTTCGTGTGTCACATGAGCCCTGCTCATCGGGATTAATGTTGCCGGAACACTCGCAGGGCTTGCAGATATCGCCTTCACTCTCGGGTGAGCCAAAGAAGCCATTGGCGCAGGCCTCACAGCGTGCACCCGTATAACCAGGCAGACATTCGCAATGTATCTCATTGCCAGAGGCAGAGATCTCGCAGCCGGTGGCAAAGTTATTCGAATCAACGGGCAGAGGACAGGCGCAGATCATGCAATCCACTGGTGTGCCATGTGTTGCATTGCCATAATAACCGGCCACACACTGCTCACAATGATCACCGCTCGTCGAGTGCTGGCAGTTTGTGCAAATGCCTGTGGCACAGTCACAAGTCTCGGCGTGTCCATTGCACTCGCAGGGTACACAGTAACCACCATATGGACCCGTGTCGATGCGATGATAACCCGGCGCACAATCCTCGCATGAGTGACCGCTATAGCCATGCGGGCAGTGGCAGTGTTCGACTGCCAGGAATTGATACTCGCCGGTGCCGTCGGCATCTTCATCAGCCAAAGTCAAATAGACATCAGAGAGTTGCGTATTCAGCGTTTGCTCCCAGTAGTTGGCACGTATAAAGATGGTCTTAAGATCTCTTAGGGCCATCATAAAATCGGCACGGCTTACTGGCTTGCCCGTTTGTGTCATGAAATTGCTTTCGACCATGGTCAGGCGATTCTTGAACGGCAAATTGCTGCTGGGCTGCTCATAGCTTTGATGCATAAGCACCTGGTCCTTGCTCAACAGTATGACATCCGGCGCCACAATCGCCTTGCCCACAAAACCAGACGTAAAGTAGAGCGTGTAAGCCAAATCGCCGCCATATGCCGAGATGTGACTGTTCTGATTGAGAAGATAGTCCAGTACGCCAAAGTAGGCCACACGATCATCATTAACATCGCGTGTACTGAAGTCCGCCTGCAACGTGGTCTCATTCAGTACCAGCTCCTCCTGGCTGACGTCCCAGATTTCAAACTCGATCACTTTGCTGCTTAAGTCAGCTGAGTTAATGGATACCTGTTTCATCAGGCTGACATTGTACACACGCAAATAGGCGCTGTCACAGCGTGAAGTCTTGCCAAAGCAGAAGCATGTGGTGCAGCCATCGGGATTGCTATCCTTCAGATTGTATGTGCCCTCCACACACTGATCACAATCTCGGCCCACAACATTCTTCTTGCAGAAGCAGCTGCCGTCCACTTTGTCGCACACTTCCAGCTCTGTGCCGGGTGTGTGGCAGCTACACTGGCGGCAATTGGGGAAATCATAATAGCCATTGGCACAGCCGTCACAGGCACGTCCCACAATATTATCGCGGCACTCGCAGGATCCATTCAACATGTCGCATTGCTGGTTGCCATTGGCAATGCCCATATAGTTGCAGTTGCATTGCTCGCAGCCAATTACTTGATGGAAACCATACGTATTCGGGGCGCATCTGCAAAGGAATGCCTTGAAATTAGTACAAGTTCTACGACTAAAGGCATTTAATGTCCATTTTGACATACTTATCGCACAGTGCGCCAATAACATTCGTTGGGCACATACATTCGCCAGTGGTGGCTTCGCACATAGCAATGCTGGGGCAATCACAGGCCTTGCAGTCCGGAAAACCTACAGGAAAATGCACAAGAAAAATATTCAAATATATTAAGTTTTAACACCTAACAAACACTTACCGTAATAACCAGGTCGACACGCTGTACACTGTCTGCCTATGACATTCTTGCGGCACTGACATTGACCACCGAATGGATCACACTCAAAGCTGGTCGAACCGGCATAATCACAATTACAGGACAACGCTCCGCCATTATAATCGGCCGTCAGCGAGAATACAGCATTCTTGCAGAATTCGCTAGCATTGTGCGTTATGTGATAATGATCGTGTCCGCAATCCTTGATGAATTCCTCCGTTTGATCAAAGGTGTCGTCCACAAGTAGATCGTCATTGTATTGATCCACAGGGACAACCACCAAATAATCCAGCCAAACGCCTTGAGAACGTGTATTCTAGTTTAAAAAAAGTTGAAAATATAATTTCAATAACATTTTTCTATAGATCTATTACTCACCGTCAAAATAAACTTGAAATCATCATCAATGTTGAAGTATTCGTCATCTGTATTGGGTCGTATGACACCACGGCAACCAGAACTCGATGGACAATGCTGTATATCGAATTTGCCATCGTATTGATTCTTGCCAGCGGTCAGCGTATAGTGCACCTGATACTTGGGATGATTCGGCTGATAGTACTTGACCAAAATTACATAACGTCCCGGCTCAGCGACCTTTGATTCGATGACAATCGAACCCTCTTGCTGGCTATCCAAATGAACAAGTTTGACGCGCTCATCAAAGGCTGCATAAGGTGGTTTATTAGTGGCAATGCGATCCTCGTGATCCGTTTCGAATTCAATTTTTTTGGAGTCGGGCACCGAACGGAATTTGGGTGTAGCGCACTGTTTATTGTGTATGACACAGACGGGGCTGGGATTGATATAGTCAATGGACCATTGCTCCACTGGAATAGCCGTAACCGAGATAATGGGCACACGGTAAACGTCATCAATATCGGCCTAAAAAGAAAAACAGTTTCCTTTCAGCCAAAAAAAAAGTTCAAGAATTAACGATTGAAACTTACAGTTATAGTAACGGGCGGCAGATCGTCCTTGTTGATGTTGTAGGCCTTCTCGCGTCCATCGTAATTGATGGGTGTGCGGCAGACAGTGGAATACAGGCAGGGATAGAGGTAGACTGATTGCGACTCGCCATTCGTGTCCACGCGGAAATTAATGTCATAGGGCACCGCAAAGTTACGTTCGCTGATATAATCAATGACGAATATATAACGACCACTGTGCGGCACATCCACAATATAGTTGAGTTCATTTTGGGTATTCGATAGAACAGGAATATCGCCCGCATGGCTAATGATTTCAAAATGCTCCGCATCAGTATACACTTCTGTGGGATTGGTGGGTTTCTTATTCGAATCCATGATGAAGGGCGTTTTAGCCGGCTCAAAGACATCAACGGATGCGTATTTATAATGACGACACAGCTCCATATTGCCTAGCTCACAGGGGTTGGCAATGTGGCGTGTGAGTATGGAGGCCTCATAGTATGCTGCTGGCAGTAGCACAAAATAGTCGAGCATAACGTTCTTGTTGGCTTTGGTTGTGAAGATATAACGTCCGGGATCCAAGACAATGGCCGAGGGCTTATTGCCTTTGGGTCCGGCAACGGTGACGAATTCCGGCTTTGTGGTAGGACGCAGCAACACCTTAACACTGCGAGAAATAGTAGGAAATTACGCATATGTATATAAAAGAGAATATTACAATTTGTACATACTTTTGATCCACCTCCAATGGATTCTCGGATTGTATGAGTATGCTTGCCGTCACATTCTTCTCATTGGGATTTTGATAGCTGATGACAATGCGATAGACAGATGATTTGAATACCGTCAACTCATTGCGTACCTCATTCTGTATATCATTGAACACAGCATAGCCCTTGCTGCTAAAATCGGGGAATACATTCTCATCGTACTGATAGCGCACCTGTGCACCCGATGGCTGTGACCCGTCCTCGTACTCATACTGGAACTGATGCAGCGTAGGGAAGTAGTGCGTCGTCAGCGGTTGAGTGCACGCACGTCCTGTGATACGCGGATGGCACTTGCACTGCCCGCTCACCTTGTCGCACTCACTCTTCCACGAACCACCCACATCGCAACTGCAATCTTTGCAGCCGAACAGTGAGGAGCCATCCAGATCAAAGGTGCCATCACGGCACTCATTGCAACGTCGTCCAGTGGCATGGGGCTTGCAGTGACAATTGCCCGACTTGCTGGCACAGGTGTCCAAGCCAGAGACAGTACCATCGATGTAACAGTCACACTCTTGGCAACCCTCTGGATTGCTTATGGTCAAATTCCAGTACAGCGGTTTGCACTCATTGCAAATGCGGCCCGTGACACGCTCCTTGCACTTGCATAGTTCTCCAACAGGTACTGAGCCACAACCAGCAAATTGATCAATCACACCAGCGGGATCACAATTGCAGTCTTCGCACGCTGGGAAATTGTAGAAGGATTCCTTACAGCGCTCACAATTGCGACCATCAAAATTGGGTTTGCTACATAGAGAGAGAAAGAGAGTAGAGCATTAATATTACAAGTCGACGCTAGTCGTATAGCGTTTAGGCTTACCAGAAGCAGCCATTCTCATTGCAAGTGACGCCCTCGGAGCCATGTTCATCACAGTTGCAGTCTGCATTAAACAAAAACTTAGCTCAAAACTATGTTAATATTAAAACGTATTCAACGTACGCAAACATTCGGGGTAATTGTAGTAGCCAGCGCTGCACATGTTGCACAATTTGCCAGAATAATTGATCAAGCAATTACATTTTCCAGTATTATCGCACGTAATGGCCGAGCTACCCGTGGTGGAGCAGTTACAGGGTTGACAGCTGGGATAGTTATAATAGCCAGGCAAGCATCGATCACAACGAGGTCCGCCAAAACCTTCACGGCAAATACACTGTCCAGATTGTTTATTGCAGATCTCAGGCTCTGTGCCCTGATGATCACAGTCACAATCTGTGTAAGATAGGAGGGAATGCTATGAATTTATACATGAATTTTTGTGCAACATTTATCAATACTAACAGGAGCAGGTGGGTTCATTGTAGTAACCATCCTTGCAGCGCTCGCACTGTGCACCGCCCCAGTTGCTCAGACAGGTGCAGTTGCCCGATACCACATCGCAATCGTTGTTGATGGATCCTTGCTTATTGCACTGACAGGCCTTGCACTCGGGAAAACCGTAGTAAGATTCGGCGCACTCTTTGCACAGTGCACCGGCAAAGTTTGTCTTGCAGGGACAAAAGCCATTGACTGCCTCACAGTTGTAGCCATTGGTGCCATTCAGATTGCACTCACATTCACGGCACAACGGATATCCATAGTAGCCATAGGAGCATGAATCACAATTGGGTGGCTGGAAGGCGGCACGGCACTCGCATTTGCCTGTCTCCTCCTCACAGTGACCGGTGGAATTAAAGATGTTGCAATCACAGGGACTGCACACATCCGTCTCATTCCAGAACTTGCCGCGCGGTCGATAGTATTTCGGCTTGCACTTGTTGCAATTGGTTCCCTCGGTATTGTGTTGACAATTTTGGCACACTCCGCCGCCATCGTAGTGTCCATGTATGTCCAGGGAAAGACCCTTGCGATTGACTTCCTCGTCGTATTTGCACTCGTTACTGTGGCCATGGCAATTGCAGGCTGTGGAGCGAAAGGGGGTAATATATATTAATATATTTATATTTGCATATCGATACACATTTCATAGGGCTTATCTGAGAAAGAAGTCTATAGTCAACCTCAAAGCATTTCGTACTTACGCTCGCAATTGAACGGGCGCGCATTGGTATTTTGACGCCATTTCTTCTGCTCGAAGCCGGGACAACACTGGTTGCACTGTATGCCGCAAGTGTGATGCTGGCAGCGACAGGCTAGTATACGCACAGGACTATTGGGATCCTTGACATCGCAGGTGTCGGCATGGCCATTGCACATGCAACGTCCACCAATTGATATATCCTTAATCGAGTAAAAGTAACGACGTGTCACCGTTGGATCCTGTCGTGCCACGGACATCAAGTGACCCAACAGATTCTTCGTACGCAGCAGACGTATGCGCACATTTGTGGCACGGGTCCATTCCTGCAGTACCGTCGAGTTGAAGTAGTTCGTCGATGAGGGGCGTCCATTAAGCAACATCACTGGAATTTCGCCATTCTCTAGCGGCACAATCTTGGAGTATTCCGTTGTGCAGATTACATCATTATCGTGGGTAATTGGCTTGTAGGTGTCCTTGCCAAAGTACGTCTCACAATCGGCGGGCGTATCGGAGAAATGCTGCCAGGGTGTCCAAGTCTTGCCGTAATCGGTGGACTTTTCCAGCGTCCAGAGGCCCGGACGTGGTGAATTACCCATGCGTATGAACAGATAGGCGACATGGAATTCCTATACGAAATATATAAGTATGGGTTTACATTCTCTTTACAAATTTATGGCTCTCTTGAATACATCTTCCAGATCCGCTCTTTAAAACATTACTTATAAGCACAAACCCCAAGCAAATTCATTAAAATTTATTAGCATAGTGTACATACAACAACTGAATGTTTATGTGTGCATAGTTTATGTAAGTATCTACACTAACACATTCATACATATGTATATGTGTATGAACGTCTGTCTTTACTGTGCTTGCATGAGATCATGCAGGAGAATTAATTCCATACTCTCCAGCGCACTAAATTTATCTGCGTCCGTCGCATGTTTGTTTATTTTTTTGTGCTTATGTTTGCTTTTCAATTTGAATTCAATTGAAAACGAACCAAACATTATATATGTACACACATAGTATGTATGGGCTATATACTGGACTTGCCATGCGAGTCTTCTATGTATTTCTTTATGTTTATATTTTTTGGAGAAAACATACAGACTATATATATATATATATATATGTCAGTGGCTGAGTTCATAAGTTTTTGGCTGAATTTACTTCAATGAAATTTTTTGTTATGAATAAAACTGAAATTGTAGAAGCATGAGAAAGCACATGGAACCTATAAATTATTAGAACATAAAAGAATTTTGAATTTTGAGATTGGGAATAGAATAGATAAGGTCTTCAATATACCATAGTTTTGATGATTGTGCCTATAGGGCAAGTTCGTGTTTTAAAAGACGAAAAAATGATTGTTATATTGATTCTTTTGAGATTTCAGAATATATACTTTATCTGTATAATTGTAGTTTAAACTATTTCAATCATAAGATAACTAAAGAACCGCTTGATAAGACATTTAAATAATTATTTTATCTTACAAAATTTAATCCTGTTACGTATGAAAATCTATTTTAAGTACTATTGGGACGTACAGCATTATATCAACGTTCTGAGAGCATTTCTTCATAATTATTAAGCACATATTTGGCAAATCTTTTAGCTGTCGTAAGCAAACTATAAATGTTGCATATAGAACTCAGGAAAGCGCAGGCGTTGCATTTCCATCTGTGCTAGATGATCTCATAGCATAAGTAGAATCCAGACGTGAAATATATATGGAACAATTGGTATTTAAAAAGCTAAAACTATAGCCAGACGATGCGAGTGTTTCCGTTGCAAGAGCGATAAGCGGCATGACCCCAACGTTTTCATATGGAACAATTCAAGACAATATCATGTTCTTTATATACTAAAATAATGATAAGCGTGTGGGTTGAGACGATCTAGTACTTGCTATCAGCAGCAGCATACAATATACTATAGGCAATACTGGGTTATTTAATGTGAATAAAGTGCTGGAAATCTTCTCGTTTCTTTTTATTTTTACTATGGCCTACAAGCTTATCGCTTGACAATATTTCAAAAAGAAACGAAGCAAAACAAAAGTCAATGCTCTGTATGCTGGGTTTCTAAGCGACCATGTAAAATGAGCCGCAACATACGTCTCTATATATATAAATACATATATATGTATGTTGTGCATGTATACAAGCTGATAACCCGCAGCTCTGAAGGGAAGAAGCATTCCAACAACTCAGCAAAAGAATCCGATTTTTCGCTGTGTCGTCGCTTGTGGCAGACATCGAAAATGAAATGAAAACCCATTAAAAGAAACCTTTTCAAATAAGCAATGCGCACACCAATTTTACGAGCCTGTCTGTCTCTCAAAGTGTCGAGATCTCGCTGAGTTAAGATCGAAAGCCATAAGTACATGTTGCATGTTGTTGGGCTTGCCACAAAAAGTCGCCAGTGTTGAGTCGAGTCTGACTATCTGAATATCTCAGTCTCGGCCGTGTCAGACTTTTGTTGTTTTCTACTGTTTCTTTTTTGTTCTCTCTCTCCATCTCTCTCTTTTTTTTCGTCTACACCTTTCTTGCTTTCTTTTTGTTGTTATTGTTGTTGTTGCTGTAGTTGTTTACCTGTTCGAAATTGATGGTCAAATTGACTTCGTTAAATTTCATGCCTCGGGATAAGGGCGGACTCTGCCACCAGGCCTCAGTTCCATCGATAGCATTCTCTGGCGGATGATTCTTTTCCGGTACATTGGGATCGCAATAATCGCAGACCTACAAATAGGATGAAAAGCACACATGTTTCAAAATAAAATCAACTTCAGTTTATAAATAGTTTTCAAATAAGAAATTTCTTTCAGTATGTTCAACACATGTGTTGAACGTTGGCGTGCCACATGCAGCACATATACATACACAAAATTTTGTATGTATACTTGAAATTGGAACAATAGAAAAATGATGAAAAATATTTGAATGATCTCACCTGTCCCTGAATAACCGAATAATCAATATGATCGTTTTCCGTATTGGCTCCAACCAATTTACAATAGAGCTCGGGTCCATCGGTGTCCTCGCCACATGTGGCAGTTGCCTGTATTTTACGTCCAGTTGCCAGATTGAAATATGGCGGCGTTAGTTCAGCCTTACACAGCGCCACAAGCAGGCACAGTGCTACGGCCACGCCCATCACACCAAATGGGGCCACACGCAGCCCCATCTTAAGTCGTAAGACGCACTATTGCACTTATACACACGCACAGCAAGTATGATAGTCCTTTTCTTTGGGGTCACTTCCGGTTCACACTTATGTATTCCACTTGCTTATCTTTTTTGTTCTTAGTATTTTTTCACTTGACGGCTTATTTCTTCTTTTATTCAGAGCCCATCCAACCGCTCTGGATGGCTCGTCGCGAGCAACTGAACTCCAAGCGGCGAGAAGTTTTCCTCGATACCCCCAAATACAATAATCGAATACATCTTCTTCGGGAACAGCTCGGTTCGGCTTAGACGACGACGATGTGATCTTCGTGTTCGGCGCTCGGCTGCCGGCGATCCCGACCGACACAGCTGAGAATCAGAGAAAACGTGCGTTTGTTTTGCTTGCGCTGTTTGTTTATTTTACAGCACATTTCCAGTTTCTTCTTTGCTCTCGTTCGGGCTCTCGCTCTCCCTCTCTCATTCTGTTTGTGTTTTGCTTTAGGCGACAATTTGCCGGCCGGCGTTTTTTGTTATTTATTATTTGACTGAGATAAGAATGAGTGTGAATTGAATGCGAAAATGAATTGAACAAGTGTGCACTCAATGCCTCAGGTGAATAAATTGAATTGTTCACAATATTTCAATCTCCCGAATACAACTAATTTCGTCACTGTTAATGCCAACACTGTTACTGTCGCCAACCTCCCACGCACTGCTGTTACGCAACTGTTGGGCTCTTAGAACGACAAAGCTGCTTTTAATTGAAGTAATGCTAATCGATCACCGATAACATAAGGGCTACTTGATACTCTTCTAGTAAATACTGTTATAATCAGGAAATAAACGCACAACAATTAATTCACTGCAAAATTTAATTCACATTGAATGCAAAATATTTGCATTTAACTCGCGTTTTTAATAATTGTTTGCGTAAAGAAAAAATAATTAATTGCCTGCAATGTAATTTCTATGCGAAAACGCAATAAAATTAAAAAATTTATGTAATATTATTTTCGCGTTGCGCTCTACTATAATTAACACCAACATCTAAATTACAATTGCAGAGAAATGAAAATAGATGACGCCGTCGATGTTTACACCATTACTGTAACTCCATTACTGTTAATGCCGTCACTGTTAATGCTGTCACTGTTAACGCCGTCGCTGAGCCGATTGGAGCACAACTTCCCACTCAGAGCTGTTACACAACTGTTGAGCTCTTCGAACACCAATGCTGGTGCTAATTGGAGCATGGCTAATCGATCGTCGATAACATCAGGACTGCTTTAATCGATATTTGAGTAAATACCGTTATTTTCACGTATTAACGCGCAATAAAACGTTCGGTGCGAAAATGAATTAATATTTAATGCGAATTATTACCAATTAACACGCGGTTTTTTCTATTGTTTATGCTACGAAAAAGTAGTTCAGATGGCGGTGCAGTGATTTGTGTGCGAAATCCAAATAACTCAGCTGAAGGTGAATAACAAGCCTAAATAGCCAGTCAATTCGGAAACTAAAGCCTAACATACAATCACCGATAAATTGAAAACAACAAAAACGTGAAGTTTATTGCTAGAGCTATTAAACAAAAGCCCAACTAGCTAATTCGAATGGCTAACCTGCCTGACTGCCAAAACGAATAGCTTTGAAAGACACGCTAACAAAAAATAATTCAAGACCAATGCGCAATTGCAGCGTAGTCGAGGCAGACGCAGACGCAGACGCTGGCGTCGACGTCGATGCCGACGCCGCCGCTGATTGACAGTGTGCGCGGCATGGAAAACTGGCACGAATGCAGCCACTGGAACTGCAGACAAATTGCAATGACAAAAATAATCGCACATTGATAAAGCCAGCTTCAATTTTTGGCCTCAATTTTTACGCGTGTCATGTGTGCTACAATCACACTGTGCAGCGAGCAGCGAACAGCGACAGAGGCAGCGGCAGAGACAGTGAGAGCAAGAGCGAGAGCGAGAGCAATAATGGCAGTGCTGTTCAGTTCCATTCGATGCAAACGAGTTCTGATGACGTAATAAGCAGCGCGGTCGCTGTTGTTGTTGTTGTGGTTGCTGTTGTTGTTGTTGTTGTTGTTGTTG
>JBANCZ010001109.1:0-24677 GCA_037040025.1 Sphaerogastrella javana | reverse complement strand
GGCTGCGACGTTTAATGCCATTGGTGAGGCTCTCCGACATGCAATCAGCGAGCCTGATCTTGCCACGGCACCCCTTACAGCCGTTCCCGTGGCGCCTTCGATTAATGATATCACTCCCTTCAAACAATTAAGCGTAAAAGATCTGAAGTGAGGTTAGATATTGCAAAAATATTATTAAAAATATACTACAACTTCATCATGCATAAGATATTCTATTTCAAGGGTGTTCACATAGTCGTAAGGACTCCAAAATGCACTTGCTAAGCTTATGCGCAGACTTTCAGTTGTGGCTGTAAAGTTGAAACTGAATTGTGAAGGATATTGCAAGTAGGAAAAGCTAAAGAGTAGAAGACATGAAAGACAACAAGGCAACAAAGTGAAAATAAGAAAAGAGAAAGAGAGAGAGAGAGAGAGAGATAGAGAGAGCTGAGAGAGTGAATGGGTGGATGGAATGAAAAGGAAACAGTTGTTAGAACAACTTCACTTAGCGCATTTACGCCTGGCCGTGATCTGACTTAAGTGCCTTCAAGTGGATTAAAAACGGCAACACAGTAGAGTACACACACATACACAGAAGCACACAAGCCACCAAGTATACATGTGTATGTGTATATACATACATATACTCATGTATGTTCACATGTATGGGTCAAGAACCAAGAAGGAAAGGTCAACCTATATAACTTTGTTGTTATACTTACGTTTATTGCAAGTGTTATTGTTATTTTAGTGTTAGCAAACACAAATAGACACACAATCGCACACTCACACACTCATATTCACACTCATACTCACACTCATACACACTCACACACTCATACACAGTTGCACCTTTTGCATTAACAGTTAAATTTGCATTTGAATTTCCCTCGGAAAGGGCAGCATCCATGGGCAGCATTCATGGGCAGCATCCATGGGCAGCACTCAATATTCAGCAACACTATTACTAAACCGATTAATCGTTCAGATTCTGTTTTAATGCGATAAACATATCGAATAGTCAATATTAAGCACCGACGCCACCGTGTTGAGAACATTTATACATTTTCTACAAATCTAGAAGGCTTCGATTCTCGTTTTCACCTAATGCTTGTGCTACCGAATTTTCTCATTCATTTGTGCAAGACGTTTCCGACAAGGTGTGTTCTCTGAAAAAAATCAGCAATTCCAACTATTCTAAAAATTTTGTGAAAAAAAAAATTATTTCAAGCATTGTGAAAACTTTGTAACAAAAAAAACCCAAAAAGACAAATCAGTTAAATAAAAAAAAAAAGACAAATCATTTAAATAAAAAAAAAGACAAATCAGTTCAATAAAAAAAAAGACAAATCAGTTAAATAAAAAAAAAAAGACAAATCAGTTCAATAGAAAAAAAGGCAAATCAGATCAATAAAAAAAAAGACAAATCAGTTAAATAAAAAAAAAAGACAAATCAGTTCAATAAAAAAAAAGACAAATCAGTTCAATAAAAATATTTTCGGAAATTAAAAACCGTCAGAAAAAAAAAAAACTAGACCAATCAAAATGGGCAACATCTTGAGTGTGAATTTATATGACATCGCGAACTTCATCAACGTGTCCCGTATGCTGAACTCGGCCGCCAGTAGAATGCGTGCAGTTCGAATCCGCGTCATCCGACGCCAACGCAGGGCAAGTCGTACCACCAATATGCAGCGTCGAATGAGAGTAAGTACTACATTCTGGTATTCACTGTCTAGTGCATCATAAGTTCGTGCCACATGGACAGACGGTCAATAAAGAATTTAACTTGACCGTACTTCTGTGCTTGCATGAACCTAACCTTGTCCCGGTACTTCCTTGACAAAAGGCATATAGATGATTCAAGAATTATAGCCAAATATTTTATTTCTCTACATTGCTAAAAAAAAAAAAATTGCAAATTGACTTGAATTAATTTTTTTTTTTTTTGACATCTGTCAAGTATTTTACAACACTGCCTACTTTGACATTAACCAACACTGGTTCATTAGTCAATGTCAATGTCAGTGCTTATGACAGGCATAACTGCAAACAAAATAAAATAAATAAAAATAAATTTAATTTTAATATATTTTAATATTATTTTAAAATTATTTTAATATTATTTTAATATATTATTTTGTATGTAATAGTAATTAAATTATTTAATATTATTCATTTGAATTTTCAAATTTAAACTGTGTTTTAGAGTCGTATTAACTTGGCCGTTGTTCGAGTTAGGCATTTTGGCCGTCAAGTTGTTAACACCATAGGCAGAGTTGCGAAGTTACGTCCCAGGCGAAAGAGATTTGGTCTTAATTCGACTGTTGATTTTAGTCAATTGGCGCGACGGTCCTTTCATTACGTGAGTTCATATAAATAAATATGGCAAATATTTCAGCTGCTTATTATATACCTATTTATAATTATAGGAATTACCACCTCGTCCACCATTATGTAGGGAACATCGTATGTACATGAACAAATATTTGGCAACCCGTGATCCTGTAAGTGCCATTCAGTATTCTATATATAACTAATATTTTGAGATTTTTATCGATAATATTTTAATAGGTGCGCCCCAAGGTTCCTTTTGTCCGTGTTAATACTTTCGCTGATTTGAATACAGCATCCCCTCATGACATTTCCTTCCCTGTGCCTCACGGAAATCTACTTCGTGCTTTCAATAAAAAACCATTCAATCCTCGCATCATGCCATTGGGTCGTATCATGAAACAAGGTCCTAACGGGAACGATGATCAGCGTACTACTGATGAAGTATCTAATGTTGAAGAAGTTTCTGCTCCCGTTGGAGCAGTCGCCAATTTTTATATGTACCATGAACAAAGACATCGCGAGCATATTAATAATAACGAAAGCTACTTTTCGGATGAATACAAGTATATGGGATCGCTTGTCTATGAGGATGATGATGATGAGGATGAGGATCATGGCAATGATGGAATTAATGGCACTGACGGAATTAATAACAACGAAGTTAATGACAATGATGAAACTAATGACAAGGACGGAATTATTGACAGTAACAAAATTAATGACAATGTTGTAACAAATAACATTGACCAAATTAAAAAGAATGACGAAATAATTGACAATGACGAAATGAATGACAATGATAAAACTAATGACAAAGACAAAATAAATGACGATGACGAAATGAATGACAATGATGAAACTAATGATAAAGACGAAAATAATAACAAAATTGTAATGAATGACAATAATATAACTAATGACAAAGACAAAATGGATGACGATGACGAAATGAATGACAATGATGAAACTAATGACAAAGACAAAATAAATGACGATGACGAAATGAATAACAATGATGAAACTAATGACGAAGACAAAATAAATGACGATGACAAAATGAATGACAATGATGAAACTAATGACAAAGACGAAAAGAATGTCAAAAATGAAATGATTGACAATAATAAAACTAATGACAAAGACAAAATGGATGACGATGACAAAATGAATGACAATGATGAAACCAATGACAAAGACGAAAAGAATATCAAAAATGAAATGATTGACAATAATAAAACTAATGACAAAGACAAAATGGATGACGATGACAAAATTAAAAAAAATGAAGAAACTAATGACAATGATGAAACTAATGACAAGGACGAAATTAAAAACAACATAGTTGATAGCAATGATAGCGATTTTATGAATGATAACAATAATGTGAGGGATAACGACTTCGACTATAACGATTATATCGAAAGTCTCGATAACGAATTTAACCTTGATATCGAGTTTGGCAATGACGATGATGACGATGACTATGATGACGGAGAGGAGAATGATGACTTTGACGATGATGACGGCGAGGACAATGATGACGACGACGAGGATGACGATGATGACGCGAATATGGAATATTATATGAATTTCGTTTACTTTCTGACTGGCGAGGACAACGAGGATGGAAGCAACACTGAAGACCACAACGAGAATGGGAACAATAATGATAATAATATCAATGATAATAATAATAATGATAATAATATCAATGATAATTATAATATTGATAATAATAATAATGATAATAATAAAAATGATAATAATAAAAATGATAATAATAAGAATGATAATAATGATAACAATAATAATAATGATAACAATAATAATAATGATAACAATAATAATAATGATAATAACGAAATAATAAATCTCAATCCTTCAGATGATAGTGACGATTCCAACATGCCTGTAAGTGGAAGGTATGTAAATATTAATAAGTCTATTTGTAGCTAACCTGTACCATATTTCAGAACCAGCGCTCCAAAATCCCGGAAGAGATCGAAGAAAAGTCGCGTCCGAGCAAAAAAGCTAAAACTTAAAAAATTAAAAAAAGAACCCAAAGCTCAATAATGAGATCAGACTGAACGACGACATTGTAATCACAAAAATATGAAATATTTAATTTACATATGCTTTTAATGTTTCTATCAAAATGTCAATTTGTACGATTGTTTAATGGAAATGCACAAATAAATCAATCCCGAATCCAGACTCTTCTCACTTTACAAATAGCAAATCTGATAATCAGACACTTAAAGCGATTTGTTATCGCTTAGAGCGCCTAAAGCTTCAAGCTTTAAAGCCATAAAATCGCGTGATATTTTGAAAAGTAAAAGGGATTGTAAGAAGGTGCTGACCGTTCTTGCGGGAGCAGCACCCTGTGTTTTTCAGTACTCTTTGATTGTGCGCTGGTAAACGACAATATTATTATGAGAGTATTTTGTGTTTGTTTGAGTTTTGGCCATGTTTATTACATTCTTGACCCCAGAGGCAAAGTAACATGGGGCCATCTGCGAAGCGTGGTGCACATTAATTGCTAAACTTTTGGCCAAAATCTGCACAAGTTTTAAGGCCATGCGATTATTACTAGAAGTGTCCATTTCCCTAAAGCAAAGCTAATAGAGAATAAAGAAAACAGATATAGAGACAAAGACAAAGAGATTCAAATAGAGAAAGCATTAAAGGCCGAGTGGGAAGCATTTTCAAGATCTAGAGTTTCCTAGACGACCACAAAGCAAATTGGCCACATTGCAGTGTTAACCGAGTGTGATTAGATTTTGCTTTTAAGCGTTTTACAGCCAACTTCTTCTTGGCCTGGCTTCGCTCGGCTGTGCCCTCTTCTGGCCTGGCTAAATGCGCTTAGGCATGGAATCCAATCAGGTGCCTGTTGACAAATGGCTTATGGCACGTGCCTATGCCACAACCACAATACGTAAGTTCGGTGCTCTGAGAGCCCCACAAAAAAAAAAAGAAACATTTGACACTTTTGCAAAAGTTTCAAATACAATTTAAACATGAACAATAACAAAGAGCAGAAGCAGAAGAGGTAGCAAAACTTGCCTCTGGCCACAAATTGTTGCCAGAGTTGCCATGTTGCCATACTAATTGGGGGTTGAGTGTTGCCACCTAGGCGAAAAAAGGTGCAAAATTAGAACTTAAAAAAAATAGAACCAAAACAGAAAAAACTAGAACATTAAAAATTTTACACAAATTTAGTCGTAGGTATTTTGATTGCAATTAACTAGCCAAGCTAATACAAATCGTTTACATTATGTGATTACATATGCCACATAATGTAATTGTAGGGTATTAAAATATCATGAAATTATGAGTTTCTGGGGGGTATTTTTGTTTCTCGTGCTATGGCATTATAAATTAAGTTCGCTTGACCGAAGCAACGTGGCTTAGACTTGCCGCATGCCACATGCCATATGCCAGGGCAACCCTGGACCCCCTGATGCCACATGCGACATGCCGCAGGCCCCAGGTCGGAAATCCTATACGCATGCTGTCCGCAACGATTTCACGCGTAGTTTGACTGCAACAACAACAAAGACAACAATAACAACAACAACAAAGACAACAACAACAACAAAGACAACAACAACAGCAACCACACCAACATCAAAAACAACAACAACATTTTGTCTAAACAAAACAGTATAATTTTTTGAGCTGGCGATAAATAAATAAGAAAACTGTCAGATGCCACGCCCACCTGAATTAAAACTTTTAAATACAACCTGCCAGCGGCTACAACAACACCAACAACACCAACAAAACCAACAACAATACCAACACCAACAAGAACAACAACTACCCTAAGCCCCAACATTAACAGAAATGTCACTAAAAATGCTCTCAAAAAAATGAAAAATGACAAAAAAGGAACACCAACAACAACAACATCGACAACACCAACAACATCAGCGACAACAACAACAATAAACATTGTCGCGACATCGTCTAGTCAAATTGCAAGTGATTTGGCTGTAGACCAATCAGCGGGTGGCGAACCTAGTCGAGGAGCCTTGAGTCTTGAAATATGGGTACACCACTTCTACTCCCAATTCCAGTAGAGCTGCCCACAATTTTAAAGTGGGGGACAAAGAGAGAGTGTTAGAGTGTGGGGGGGGGGGGAAATGGAGAAAGGGAAAGAGAAACTTGTAAGCAGTCGGTGTCGAATATCGAAGGGCTGCTTCATTGTTACTGACGCTAACTGAGGTTATTGACACACTTCCACCGCCCCATCCACAACCTGAAGAAGCATCCAAAGAGTAGGGTCGGTGCTCAACAGCAAGGAGCTCAATTGTAGGGTTTTACTGTATCCATTGTAGCCAAACTTTTTCCTAAAAACATACAATTTTGCTAAATTATTTGCTTCACACTAATTTGTAATCATTTATCGATTACAACAGCTTATCGATATTTAAAATAATATATATATTTTTTTAATATATTCATATACAGCTGTTCTCTATTATACAGAAAATCGATATGCGTAGAGTTATCGAAAATTGCCTGAAAAGACAATATAGATCGAATAAGAACATCGAATAGAAATATCGAATAAGAATATCGAATACGAAAACGTGAATTTTTTTATAAAATATAATATGTAAATTGATTTTCAATAAATTTATTTTTAAATAATAATAAGTTTAGCAATATATTGAGAGAATAGAGTGATTTAAGATGCGATTAAAATTCTAACACTAAAAAATTTACATGCTAAAATCATATGCCAGTGTTGGAAAGTGCCTGATATGCGTATTAAAAACTTTATTTGACACTTCACAGCACTAAACTACAAGTTCCTATCAACTTGACACTTGCCAACACTCTTTCTCATTCTTTCTTCGTACGACTTGCATCGAGTAACACGTGAATGCTTGAGCGCTCTAAAAAGTGTTAGTCAAAGACTTTTCCAGTATTTGGCAACCACGTTGTGGCACTCTATAATTCTGTGGCTCATCAAAGTCAGACGGAAAGCAACAACAACCAGCATCACGAGGAAAAAGAGGAACATCAGCAACAAGAGGAACATCAGCACCAGGAGGAACATCAGCAGCTCCAAGAGCAGCAACATCATCGAGAACAGGAACAGCAACAACATCTAAGGTAAGCCAAAATGTGGTAATAGTTCCCAAAAAGTACACACTCACTTAAACACCCACACACACTCACACACACACACTCCAATACACACACACACATGGAACAAGAACAACAACACCAACAAGAAAACTATAACCTAAAACAAAAAAAAAAAGTTATCGTCATTCGTTGTGAACTTTGAACTTGTCGCTGCTTGCGCCGTAGTGGGAATCCTTTTGTGTAATGGCTGGTAATTATCCCTAATTAGTTGTAAAATATTGAAGTGAAAGTGCCTTGCTTTCCTTTTGCCTTGTTGCTGTTGCTGTTGTTGTTGTTGTTGTTGCTGGCTTTTCGCTTGAAGCTCTAAGCCAAATGGCAACAAGCCTAGGCATAAGTTTACACTGAGGCCATTAGCAAAACTTTTTGGCACCCGCAAAAATGATGACAACCCCAATCCGTTCCACTGCCCTACCTCTCTACCAAAAATACTACTACCCACATACCACTAACTAAAGTATATTATAGTATAGACTAGCATTCAATGCCTATACCACATAAACATACTAATTATGTTACATCGTAATGAGCATCATATGGCATAAGTTAATTATGATCCATGATGGATTGCCTGTCGGTCTCTTTCAGGGTCTCTCTCTCTTGCCCTCACTCATTCCCTTTCTGTCTCCCTCTCTCTCTCTCTAGGCCCACCTGGACTCACCTAAACGTGATGGACCCGCGGCGTTCGTCGTCACATGGTCGGAAACCAATGGTGGAGAACCAGGACCCATCGGGTACATGGAAAACACCAAGACCGATGGGTAGACGACCAATAAGCATACCCACTGGTCCATTCTATTTGATGAATGAGCCGCCAACTAAGGCGAAACTGACTGGTGATATGGATCTCATGACCGAATTTGGACTGAATGAGACACTCATGAAACTCAAGGAGACAAAAATCGATGAATCTCTTGCCTCATTTCTACCCGATGTACCTGGCATTAATGATCTCGTCGATAATCCCATGGAGAACAGCACACTGCGTAGCGTCATCGAGAAGCCACCGATTGGCGGCAAGGAGCTACTGCCTCTAACTTCAGTGCAGTTGGCTGGCTTTCGTTTGCATCCAGGCCCGCTGCCGGAACAGTTTCGTAACCCACGTGCGAAACCTCCGCCGCAACCCGAAGAAGAGAAGAAAATTGAAGACATTATTCCTGTCGACACCAAGCCAACGTTGCCGGAATCCGCTGTCTTGGAAACGCACGAGGAGAAGCGCAGGAAGCGGAGACGCCACGAGGACAAGGATAAGGATAAGGATAGGAATAGGGATAAGGATAAGGATAAAGTTGAGGTTCGGGATAAGAACAGGGTTCGCGATAAGAACAGGGTTCGGGATAGGAACAGGGTTCGGGATAAGAACAGGGCTCGGGATAAGAACAGGGCTCGGGATAAGAACAGGGCTCGGGATAAGAACAGGGTTCGGGATAAGAACAGGGCTCGGGATAAGAAAGAGGATAGGGTTAGGGATAAGAATAGGGAAAGGCATAGGAAAAAGAAGAGGGAGAGGGAGAGGAATAGGGATAAGGATAAGGATAGGAATAAGGATAAGGATAAGGAGCGCAGAAAACGCAGAAGGGAAAGGAGACTTAAAAAGAAGGATGAACCTGAGCCGGATGCTGCACCCGACATGTCCAAGCCGAGGCCCAAGCCCAAGCCCAAACCCAAGGTTCCTGACGGTGGTTACAAGGCTGCTGCCAAGACGAGGCCCGCAATGGGTGCCACAGCAAACATGCCGAATCCCCTGGGCGGCACTGGAGGCGTTGGCATGAACCCGGTCATGAATCCTGGCATGAACCCAGGCATGAATCTGGGCATGAATCCGGTCATGAATCCGGGGATGAATCTGGGCATGAATCATGGCATGCATCTGGGCATGAATCCGGGCATGCATCTGGGCATGAATCCGGGCTTCAACCGTTATCCATCGGCTTTGCAAATGCCACAGCAGATGCTAATGCAACCGCAGTTCCCCGGTGGCGCCTATTTGGGCCCTGGGCCAGGACCACGCGGAGGCCCTGGACCGGCTGGCGGCGGTGCTGGGCGCGGTGCTGCCGCTGGTGGAGCAGGTAGTTTACTAATGACGCTACTATCACAGATGTAGGCGATTAAATACATACAAAAAAGAAACATCAGAACAAGGCCCATTACCTGTCTCATGACACACACGCACACACAGAAACAGAGACGCACAGAGGCCTACACACACACAACGGATTTTTAATAATATCAAGAATATGAATAAAAGAAAATAAATAAATAATGTAAATGAAAGAAAATTAAGAAAAAATAATATAATAATAAAATAAAAGAAAATAAATAAATAAAAATAAAAAATATATTGGTTTTAATTTCAATTAAATATATTAATTAAATTATTACATAATTATAAGATTATTTAACAATTTATGTAAATTTAAATTTAGCCTTAATGCAGAGAAGCGATGCGCCGCCATATTGCGCTCAATGCATACGAAAATCTGAAGAAGAGCGAGTGAAACGGTCTACCCACGAACATGAGAGAGAAACGAAGAGAGTGCAGCTGTCAGCTGTCAGCCGTCGAATTGCCCAATGTGAAGAGAGCAATGCGGATAATGTAAATAAAAGTATCCGATGGCATGGGCTCAATATAAGAGAGAGAGAGAGAGAGAGAGGGCGATGCGTAATTATCCACCAAAATGAACAAAGAATGAGAAGAAACCAAACAAAGCGCAAATGCGCTCAAGGCAAACGATAGCAAGAGCACGAAAACGAAAGCAATTGCGCTTAGATCGTAAGTGGCAACCCAACAAGTGAAGCAGAGCGAGTGTAAACAAGAGAGCATTGAAAAAAGAACAAAGAGAGGCTGAATGAAGTAAACGTTGATGTAAAACAAAGAGAGGCCGAATGAAGCACACACACACACAGGAAGCCAATGGAGACTGCGTGGGGACAGCAATGCACAGAGAAGAGAATAGAGAAGTAGAGGATGGCCTGTACTTCAAGAAATAGAGAGCTTATCGCGCTGTTATTTACAAGCAAACCTTACTTAAGGTGAACGAAGAACAAAGAGAGGCTGAACGAAGCGTATGTAAACGGAAGACAATGGAGTGTGAGTACGAGCAAGAACACGAATGGAAGTGCAAAAAGAAGAGAGACTGAGAGGGAGAATAAGATAAGAATGGAATTAACAAATTTAAACTCTTTTTTTCGCATATATTGTTGAATTGAAATATAATAATTATTAGGTAATTACGTAGCCTAACCGCAAACCAATTATACTGAATTATGTAAATGTGAAATTTATTGCCGAAATTTGATTAATACTTTTTGTAGGATTCATCCAAATGCTTGACCATAAATTTAATTAAAGAGCATATTCAAACGTTTCACACGACACGCCAACCATCGCACGCTCTTCCGCTCGCACAGCAAAACGAAAGCGAAGAGAATAAAAATGAAACAGAAGCAAAAGCAAAAATGCGGCAAATGGGAAAAATGCGGCTATGAGCAAAGGCAAGAGCAAGCGAAGAGAGGTGCGACCATACAGGAAGTGCGTAGTGCACGGGCTTAAGTGACGTGGAAGAGAAAGGGAAAAAATGTCAAGCTAAATGAGTCGCTCAGCGTAAAGAAAAGGCAAAAAAAAAACCACACACACGCCAGTCGGCACGCAACAGTCGCGTGTGCTGCAACAGAAGCTAAGGTGCTTACTCGTTCATTTGTTGAACTTGAAAATAACAATTTTTTACAGGGTATAGCATAAGTGAAGTGTTCACATATTGTGTGTAATTTTTTTTTAAATGTTTTTTTTTTTCAACCTTTTTTTTTTTGAGTGTGTATGTACGTTCGCCTTGTAGAAGTTTTAATGCAGCTGCTGCACTCAGCTAACGAGTGGGCAGCCCCAAAGGGCAGACCAGACAGCAGACGACATTTACAATTATCTTTTATTGTTGTTGTTGTTGTTGTTGTTGTTGTTATAAGCGTTGCTGTTGTTGTTTGGCTTTGAGCGACAGTAACTAATTAAAATAATACGCAAGCAACATCTACTAAAGTGCAGTTTTATAAGTGCCAATGCTTGCGTGGCGCCCTCTGGCGGCGTACATCGGCATAAGCCATAAAAAATCTCGCTTATAAATCATACAGCAAAAGCAGTTTAATACAAAGTAAATAAATAATTAGCAATAGAAAAAAATATACAAAATAAAGAAAAATATAAAATAAATGGTTTAAAAATAATACAAAATACAAAAATATATATGAAAAAAATAAAATAATAAATAATTTAATTATTACATAAATAAATGAATAAAAATATGAATTAATTAATAATTAAATAAATAAATAAGTAAATAAATTAACAAAAAAAATAAATAAATAAATAATAAAATAAATAAGTAGATAAAAAAAATAGTTAAATAAATAAATAATTAATTAAATAAGTGAATAACGAAATAAATATATAAATAATAAACACTTGAAGGAAAAATTAAACAAAAAATAAAATTAAATTAAAAAAAAATAAATTGAATTAAAAATAAATTTAAAAATAACGAAATTAATAAATTACATAAAATTAAAAAAGTAAATAAACAATAAAAAAAATTACTTCTAAATACAAAAATAAATAATTTTAAATAATTTTATTTTTAATTATAAATAAATATATTTATAAAAAAAAAATATACCTTTTTTAATAAGTTAAAGAGACACTTAAAATCGAATCTAAAAGCATTTGAAAAAAAACGCAACTATGTAGCGCAGTGTAGCTAAGTGATCGATTTAGTATATATACTAAATGTGGTATATGCATTTGCACTGCACTGCAAATAAATGTTAATTTTAATCACGAAATGCATTTCGTTTGCGTGCGGCAGCTTAAGCGCATGACCCACTGTACGCAGTGCAATGAGCCACAGTGGCACAGTGGGTTAACCACAGTGGGTTAGCCAACAAATTGCTGCATTTTGCGATGAATTGTGGCACGTGTTTGCATATTTCTCATAAATTTATTTAAGTGCGCGCAATTGCGACTTAATGCGCACCGGTTTAGTGGCAATGCTTGTGGTTGGTTTGGTGGGCGTGGCAGGCCAACCACCGCCATACCACACCCCCCACCCCTTCTGTCACAATGTGACTTAAATGAAAAATAAAATCATAAATTCGCCTTAGCCAGACGATGGGAGTTGCGTGTGGTTTTTATTCTCCTCTTTCTCTCGCTTTTTTTTTGGTCAGTGGTGAAATTATAAGTAGCCAAATTGTTCAAGTTGTTGTTGTTGTTGTTCAAGTTGTTGTTGTTGTTGCAACAGCAAATGCATATCAACTAAATGCAAATGATGCCTGCAGCACAGGACTTGCCCTTACGTGCCCTCTCCAGCTGATGAAATTAAAATAAATTTGCATTTTTACGATGAAATTTTTATTTTATTTTCCCCACTTTCTTTTTTTTTTTTTATTGTTGTGTGCCACAAAATCTTGAACTCACTGCGAGGCAGTGTTGCCAGTGTTGCTGCTGTTGCTGTTGCGGCTTTTGGTTAACAAATTATGCAAAAGCTGGCTTAATTGCCTGCCTGCTGTCGCTGGCATTGTTAACAGGATTCGCAAATTTCATGCCCGACTCTTTATGCCCTTGTCAAAAGGGTATTATAATATTCTTGGTAAATATGTTATGGATTATGGCAGGGCACATAAAATACATATAGTATATATGCCCGAACAGCATGATATCAAATTCAATTTCTCAAAGCTTTCAGGCGCTTCTTTTAGAAATAGGTATATTTCTTTCTGAAACCCTCGGATAGGGCCCCTATCATAGGGGTTTTGCTTCCAAAATGATTGATATTTTGTGCGGACGTGCAGCTTAGTTGTAGATTCGATATTGTAAGTGTGATCGTAGTCTTCAAGCTTAAGATCAGCTGTTAGCGTTGCCAGATCGGTGAATTTTAATCCCTAACAAGCATGGTTCATTATATGTAGGTTGTTCCTTCAACATATGAGCATATGATATAATTCCAATAAGAGGTTTTATTTCGAAACTAAATGAGTTTATTCTTTAAGATAAATAATAGAATATTTATTTCGTTTTAAAAAGATAATGTTTATAATGGAAAATAAAATCATTCAAAAGGCTTAACCACGCTTATAAGATCATATTATTTTCATGATATTATACCAACCGAAATAGAATTGTATATTATTAAATTTATATTATTGGAACCCATATTTAGCTATTGGATATTATATACATTGAAGTAGTAGATCAACAAATTTAAGACAAACATTAGTTTATTATGCAAAATCTATATATTATTACATATATACAATATTATATATTTAACATACGCATCACATCATATAAGCTTGTTGTTTCCACTCGCATTCTTTCTCTCCTACTATCTTTCACATTCTTCATCCCATTTTTCGTTTATGTATGTTTTCTTTTCTGAATTCTGTTGAATTTATTTTTCAGATTTTTTGTTTTTATACATATTTTTGTTTTTATTTCATTTTTTTGTTTTGTTTTTTATCTCTTAGGTTTTACTGTTTTTTTGCCACAATCTGGCAAAGTTTTTGCTTCCAATTTGGCTTAGCAATTTCCATATGACTTGTAAGCTCTTTGTGTGCTTGCTGTTGCTCTTACTGCCCAGAGTTCTTGATCCCAAAAGCTAAGCGCTGACCTTGACCACCCCCTTTCCCCTAGCCCACTACAACCCCTAACCAGAAACCAAGAACCCTTAACGCCCCCCCTAACTTACTAGTTTGGGGTTTTTACCACTTGCTGGCACTTTGCGTGTAAATTGAAAAATTAACTTGCCATTAGATTGCTTTAAAAAAAGAAAAGTTGCATATAAATATATATAATATAATATATATATATATATATACGTATGTATGTGTTAGTGTTGGTCAACAACCAACAAGAGAACAAGTGAAAGAAGAAAGAGCAGAAATAACAAAGCCACAAGTTGGCGAGTAGCCAAAAAAAGAAAATTCTACAAAATATATACATATAATTAAATTAAGTTATAAAGTTTAACATTTTCATTTTCAAGACTTGCACTCGACAGAAGTTTCTTTTTTTCGCAGTGGCTGTTAATACCCTGTACTTATAGAATCTATAAAAAGGGTCGCTGTTTAATTGGTAATATGACTAAAGTTTTCTACAATCAGTAAAACCCTAAATGAAATATAATATAATATAACAATATATTATGATATTTCATACATAAATTCATATCATATACCATAACCATAGCCCTATAACCATATACCATATGCGCCTTGTTTTATAACGAATTGAAACCCTGCTTTAAGTGTGTAACTGGCGAGTGGGCGCGACTGTTCCGCTTATGTTAATATATTAACTAAAAATGCGAAAACAAAGTTTTCGGTATACGCACAAAACTTGCTACTTCAATTGTGTTTTTTAATGGATAGAAAACGAGGTCATAACCCCTTTTGGTTTTGAGAGATTATTAATCAAAATACACATAGTTATATATACTATATAGAGTGTATATCATACACCGCACCTAGTACGGGTCTAAAAGTCGAAATAACCGGGAGAATAAGTGTGGATGTGCTAGTGAAAGTGAGAGTGAAAGTGGAAAGTGAAAAGTATGGGTGGAAGTGGAAGTGGAAGTGGAAGTGAGAGTTGAAGTGGATCACGTAGTTTACTCCTACGCGAATTTAAACGTGATGAATTGCCATGAAACACGCGATATGCGTCTGACTGTCTACACTGTCAGAATAAAGATGAGAATGCCTATATAGAAATGACAACAGAAAATGGGAAATGACAGTATTTTTATTGCCTTGCAGTCATAAAACCAAAAATCGCTGAGACACTTTCAAAAAATAAACGAATGCAAAATATGAACACCCCCAAAAAGATGCGAAATAAACTAGATAGATATGGCCAATAGGCCAGGAAAGCGTTCAAAACGTGAAGTGTATGGCATGTACCCTATAATAACACCCGCTGAGTGATGCTGGGTCTAAGATGACCGATAAGGTGGCCATAAAAGTCAACCTCAAGCCGCTTAGGTGTTACACCATGCTGAACTGTGTATTTGATAGCCAAGAGTAAAGTGGACTGGGTTGGGACCTTGAGAGCTGTGGGTGTCGTTAGTCCTGGTTCAGGGAATTCTCTGGACACCATATCTTTCTTTTCTTTTGGTATTTTTTATTTGTGACATTTACGATGCGTCAAGTTTTTGGCATTCACAACAAATCTTATTTATGGCTGAGTGGACAAATTGTCAAGCTTAGGGCTAAAAAAAAAAAAAAACGGTTTACATTTTTTTGTGTGTGTTTTTTTTAGGGCCATCAATAAATGCAAATTAAGCTTCAACTAACTTGAATTAATTTCGTTTTTATTTCACAACTCTCGAATTTTTTAACTCTCTTCAAAACTTCTACTCTCTGCTTCAAATGGTAAATCTTGCCTCAACGCACAATTTAATATAGAATTTGTATACAATTGCTGTAAGACGTGACGTATGCGTAATATGCCATATACATGCCGCAACAGTAGCCAAGCAGAGGCACGCCAAGTAGCACACGTTGCCCAGCCAACGCTGCAGGAAAAAAAAATATACATAAGAAATAAACGAAAAAGAAAAAAATGGCAAATTCAATTAAGACTTTACCTGCCACACGCGAAAATTGCCGCGCCACGGGCCACACAGCGTATGAGGGATGCGATGCGACGCCTGGCGATACGATGCTCTGCGCTGTGCTCATAAAAGCCAACACAGCGACCACCTCCTATCCCCTCCCTCGCACAGCCCCTCAGACTAGACCCTTTGAGACAGCAACAACCCACAGCATAGCTATATATATATATAGATATAGTATATATAATATACATATATATATAATATATGTACTGTGTGTGTTATATAGAATATGATAGAATTATATAGAAAATTAAAAATCACATTAACTGCCAAGGGCAAACGCAAACAATTCATTTGATACAGCTGCGAGGGCTGCTCAAAGCATTGTCAAAGCAATCGCAACAATAAGTATAGCGAAGAGTCGCTACCAATCGACATTAGCTAAGCTAAGCTTTGTATTGAAGCTATGATATGAAGGTAAATATATATACCAAAAAAGTATCGGGACTGGATACAGGGACATATGGTCAATAAGGAGTTTCACTTGACCGTACTTCGGCGCTTGCGTGAAAGGATTCGGAAAGAACGACCGGAATTGTGGGCAAACAACTTGTGGATTTTTCACGACGACAACGTGCCATCGCAACGAGTTACCATTGTAAACGAATACAAGGTAAAAAACTCCATAAATACCATCGAACAAGCCCGTATTCGCCTGATTTAGCCCCCTTCGACTTCTTTTTGTTTCCTCGACTCAAGTTACCAATCCGTGGAACTCATTTTAGTAACATTGAAGACATCAAACCAAATTCGGCATGGTAGTTTAAGGCTATCCCGGAAAACACTTATAGAAAATGTTTCGAAGCCTGACAGAATCGCTGCCATATGTGCACTGCCTCTAATGGGGACTACTTTAAAGGCGACAAAATATATTTGGATGATTAAATGGAAAATGTGTGTTTTATTAACCCAGCCCCGGTACTTTCTTGCTCAGAAGGAATATAGTATATGTAAATATAATGAAAATTTGGGATTTTTATGGCAATCGTGATGTAGTTTGTCTTTGAGCTACCCTTGCTTCTGTGTGACAAGATTCTGGCCTATGCCAGACTCTTGCCACTTGCCTCTTGCAACTTGTCGCTTGGCTAGCAGATACACCACAACCAAACCACATTGTCAACAACGTAAACGGTGCCGTTATGGGTCGTGGTGTCGCTGTTGGTGTTGGTGTTGGTGTTGGTATGGTGTTGGTGTTGGTGCTGGTGTTGGTGTTGGTGTTGGCATCAACGTGAGCCTCTATACATCGTTTAGCTTTGGCTTTTGTTCATCACATTGCCAACGTCGTCGTCGTCGTGCACTTAATTTAATGACCAAAGTTCGCCGCACTGGGCGTTGGCATGGCAGCCCAGTAGCCCGACCAATACCCAAGATCAGGATACGGCTCCAGCTCTGGTTATATAGCTAGAGCTACAGCTTCAGCGCCACCTCAAGCTATAGCTTCAGACACACCTAAGGCTACAGCTGGAGCTATGACGTCCGAATTAACTTTAGTATTTTACACTTTCAGAAAATTGTGAATTTAATAAAATAAAATTTAAATAAACATTAAAATATTTTAATAAATTTATAAGTAAATATTTAAAAAAAAAAAAAAACGAAATACATTTTTTAATTGGAGAGTGTTGAGATTTCACGAGGGGTGAGAACGAAATATACTCGAAATAATATTCGTATTCTGTTCTAATAAAAACTAATTTTACTACAGAAAAATATATATATATTTTAAATATGAGTGCATATTTCTTACATAAAAAAAAGTAATAATAATATATTTAAGTATATTACCCCACAAAAATGTTCTCTTTATAGTTGAACCATGACGTTCTATATCATCAGTATTTTAAATTTTTTATTTGTAATTTTAATCAAATTTTTTTTAACTAGACATATGTAAAAATATTTCAATAGATTTTTAAGAAATTTAAATGAATAATGTTTATCTGAATATATTCTTCTCTTTTAAGGCGTTGAAATTATAAAAAAAAAATTCACTCTTGTTGAAAATGATAGAAACTCAAAGCAAATATCAAAATTCTATTTTACTAAAATCTTATTTTTCTTCAGAATATTTAGAATATTTTTTAAATTAAAAAACAAAATACATTTAGAAAAAAAATAATAAATATAAAGTATATAAAGTAAAAAACTGAAAACTAAACTACTACGAAAATTCAAATGAAGTTTTTTGTCGAAGTGTAACAAACCAGAACGCGATTATTTTAGTAGTCTATCTATCTTGCTCGGTTGCTCTGTCTCACTCGAGTCACTCACTTTGCATAAGCAGCAGCGTGTTTATTTACATTTGTGCAAATTGTTATTTAATTAAATTTTAATACGCTTCATTAAAACTTGTGTTGGGGCTGCCTGCTGCTGGTTGCCCTATAGGACTCTGTACTGTCCTGTCCTGTACTGTCTTGGCCTGACCTGCCTCTGGTCATGTCATGACCATCTATCTTGGCCATCTAGCCAAATCTAGGGGAATGGATTTAGCCATTTTATTATGCAATGATAATCAGAAATCAATTTATTGTGTATACAAGACACAGCCCTGACCTATGCGGCCCAATACCAAATATACTGACTTTCTGGCAAGGATCCTGGCCAACAGAAGCAGCAAGAAGGAGCATGCTACAAATTGTAGAGCAAATAAAAATGAAATGCGACTGTGGGTGGCGCGAATCAAGTCAATAAAATTCAATTTGCCTGCTCATCAGTGAATTTACTGTAGCAGGAGGGGGCGACGATGTGTATATATGTGTGTCTGTTGGGGGGGGGGGGAGGGAGGTGTTATTGTGTAGGATCTGGGTGGTTGTTCTGGGGAAAAGAAGTATGCGTTAATATGGCCAGGACAATGCCATGCCGCTGCTCGCTCAATTGTGCCGTTTGTGCGTTTAAGTAAATACAAGCACATTAGTCGCACAGAAACAACAGAAACAGCATCACAAACAACAACAACAACAACAACAGCAGCAGCAACAACAACAATAACAACAACAACAACAACATTTAGAAAATGTTGGTATGTCTCGCACTTTTGCTTCTTTGGACCAAGTAAAAGCTACTTAGGCAAACACGAAAAATTCAAAGAGCAGCACCAAAATGAACTGCCAACACATACATTCAGATAGAGAGGCACATACACATTCATACACATACACTCACATATATACACATACATATATATACATATATACAGTCAAAAAGCGGCTTTAGTCGCATAAGAAAACACTAAATCAGCTAGAGAAAAAGAGAGAACGAGAGTAAGGCTCAGACACTGTGAGAAGGCCAGACTGTTCGAAAAGAAAGAGGCAACAGTCGAGGCAGCGACAGAGAGTGTGGTGGGGAATGAGGTATGGAATGAGGTAGGGGACGAGACAGGGAATGGGTCAGTAGCTGAGGCTGAGGCTGAAATTGAAGCAGAAAGACTGCGGCAGTAGGCCATGGCTAGCAGGGCCATTTGGTCGAACAGACAGACAGACAGACAGAAAGGCAGACAGACAGATAGGCTAAACAGTCAGAAGATTGAGGGGCAAGCAAATGGTGTAGTCAATAAGCAAACGTTTAGATTAATTCCTCGAATGCTTTTGCAAATTCTCAACACTTTTGGAAATCTGTTTCTGTTTCTGTTACAATTTTCTCTGTCTGTTTCTCTTTTTTTTATTGTTATTTTTATTTTTATTTTTTTTTTTTGGGTCTACAGCTGCTGCCACTTAAGGTTCTTGTTGTTGTTGCTGCTGCTGCTGTCAAATTATGTTGATAATTTGGCTAAGCGGATTTGGTAAGTTAGAGAGTCAGGGCTAAGGCTACAGTGGACCTATAATGATAATCATATTATATGCAATGCCAAACTGTGGTTAATGCCATAATAGAAAGCTAAAAAAGAGAGAGCAGAGAGAGAAAAATGGAGAGAATAAGGGAGAGAAAGAGAAGGTAAGACAGAAAGAGAGAGACTGAGAGAAAGGCACAAAAAGAAATCCACATAAGTTATCTAAGTATGTACTTGAACGAAATGAAGTGGTTGTAAGAGCCTCTTTTGCTATAGAGAGTGTATCTCAATGTCGGTAATTACCGACTGAACCCACTTAACAATTCCATCCACTTAACTCGAACAATTTCAGCCACTTCATTGTTTATGGGTTTATTTAAATATTTGCTAGCAATTGATTCAAAATTTTGCACTTGTTGCCAATGATCTCGGTAACAAATGCATAAATTTAGTCTGATTGTAGAGCCAAACAAAATGGTAAATCTAATAAAATGTAGGCAAAAATATATTCAAAGAGAAGAACCATAAAATATTAATATCAGCTAGAGAAAAAAAAAAACAAATAACGATATTTTTAGGCAACGAAATGCCTATGTTTCCTGTCAGCACCAAAGAATTTCCATTTAGGGCAAGAGAAAACCCAAGACGAATCAAATCACTGGCCAATATCATACCCTGGCTGTCTGGCTGGACAATTAGCATTCAGACACTGAGCTGATATCAAATATTTCTGATTATTGTTGGAAATAAATCAAGCATGTTAAGTATATATCACATCATAGGCAAGCAGAAAGTACACTTAACAAAATAAGGAAAAGATTTATCGACTTAAATGACATTTGATACAAGAGAAAGAGTTGAGACTCTTAACAAATGAAAGGAAAACAAAATATCGAGTAAATATTGAAAGTGTATATTTATAAATAGCATGGCAAAAAAAATTAATCGATTATTTAATTATACGATTATTTTAACTTTGCGATTACGTATGTACATAACACATTGCACTTAACTTTTTTCGATTCGATTTCGTCAAAATTTTTAGGATTATATGATTAATCGTGCCATCTTCTATTTATGAAATATAGATTTTGGGAATTTAATATAAGTAGATTGATGTATATTGAGACCCCTTTATGTCAGTGTATTTCACATACGCAGCGTATGTCCATGAAACTGTATAATAAAATATGCTTTGACTATTGACCAACGGTCTTTATCTCTGTGTCTCCAATGTTCTATCGTCTTTATCTCTCTCTGCCTCGTCTGTTTGTGTGTGAATGTTTTGTTGTCTGTTTGGTCTGTCTGCTGATTAAAGGTTAATAAATATTTCATTGAATTTGCCATTTCACAATTCGTTTAATATACAGCCATAATAATAATATCGAGAGACGAAATGCGCTTGGCATTCTGATATGCTTTAATGCTCTTTTAATGTTCACAACGTTGGCTCGATTTTGGGTGAAACTCGGGGGGATGCTGGTGGTGTCTAAGCTTCTCCATTGATTCGTTATGCTTTTGGGCCACGTTAAAACCGTCGCTCGAAACGCTCGGCCATTCGGAGTGCATTTTGTGGTAAGTTGCTTGTTGGGGCTCTTTTTGCCTTTAACTTTGCCATCAAAGTCATTTACGATTCACGTTGTGCGCAGGCAAAGTGACATTCGAAGCAATGGATCAATTTGGCCAAATGGCTTTTCATTCAATACCACAGCGTTGCCATTTTTTTTTATCTGTGACCAACTGCAGCTTATAGATTTTAATAAAAAAAAACTTGGCATTTGGTAATTAACATTCACTTTGAGCATATGATGTCGCTCTTTAGCTTACAAGGCACAAACGGTTCTTCAAAATTCACATATATATTACAATTGTATGTTAATATTATTCTTAATATTATTTAAATTAAATTAATTAATTAAATTTAGTTAATACAATTAATGCAAAAATGCAGTACCTAAAGATATTTTTAAATATTTTCCAAATTGGTTTTTTATTTAATATTACCAGGTTCACTTGATGAATTTTATTTTATTTTTTTTATCATGGGTGTGTGTCTTTAATTCTTTTATGTTTTATCTTATTTTTTTAATTATTTATTTATTTAATTTTTTGTTTTATATTAGTTTAATGAAATTAAGTTACCTAAAATATTTTTTGAATTTTTTTTTAATGTTTTTTTACTTAACAGGTTCACCTGATGATTTTATATGATGGGAGTGTGTGCCTTAGTTCTTTAAAGTTTTAAAACGTATTTTCCTTTGTTTATATATTTAAATATTTATTGTTATTTTGTTTTTGTTTTGGTGTATATAGGTTATATAAGCTTAAAGTACCTGAAAGTATTTTAAAATAAAAAAATGGTTTTTTAAATAGTAGTACCGGATTCACTTAATGAATTTTAAATCATGAGTATGTGTCCTTGATTGTTTTAAGTTGTATCTTATTTTTTTGCTTTATTTGTTTATTTATTTATTTATTTTGTTTTTAGTCGTACATAAGTTTTATAACCTTAAAGTACATGAAAATATTTTTAAATATTTTCTAAGTGGTTTTTTTTGTATCTTACAAGGTTCACCTGATGAATTTTATATGATGGGTGGGTGTGTGTGGCTTAATTCTTTTATGTTTTATCACATTTTTTGCTTTATTTTTTATTTATTTATGTGTATATTTTTTTTCTTTTTTTTTTTTGTGTTGCAAACATTACCCGGCAAAAGCAATTAAAACGTGATGTGAAAAAGCAAGCGTTTTTTGCGGTTGCTGGTAAAAAAGATTGCACAAATTGCTACTGTCAGGGGTGTCGATACGGTTGCCACCTGATTCCGATCCTGTGTCTAACACAGACACTGCTGGCCCAGAGCCAGAGCTGATAACAAAGGCTTTAACCCTTTGCTGGCTGAGAGGAAACGGAAGCTGTGGGGTTGGGACAGGATAAAAGTTATTATACGAACATATTAATAAACATAATCCAAATATCATATACGAACACATGGAGTTGACTTTGAGGGGTTGCCTCTGATAATGAAGACGATGATGATGATGATGATGATGATGCTGATGTTTATGCTGATGCTGATACTGATACTGATGATATTACATCTGATGAAGTACTCCATGCTGATAAGGTTGCTCATTATGTTCATGGTGATGGTGATGATGAACATATTAGAATCTGGCGTATGGTTCACAAACCTTCGTCTTTTAGGCTGTTTTTTTTTTTGGAGCAAAGTTTGCCTAAGAGTATTTTTCATACTTTGTGAATATTAAATTCATTCAAAGATTTGAAACTTTTTCTTTTTCCTGCCTGCTGCTCATTTTGTAGTCCAATGCAAATAACAAAGGGCGCCTGTCCCCCCCCCCCCCCATCAACCACTCATTCACTCCACACTTCGCAGCACTGGCATAAAGTAAACGTGGGCCAAATGTCTGTAAATGAGTAATAACTGCGGCTGCCAAATACCTAAATGGTATGAGGCCCAAAAAAAAAAAAAAAAAAAAAATACCAAAAAAATATTGTTTGTTAGCTGTAGCAAAAGCTGAGGCTAGAAATTGTTAGCCCGGTTCCATGGAAGGACGGAGCTATGAAATTTGTTTAGGTTCATTCGCCTTTTCTTCTCGTTCATATAATATATATATATATATATATATATTTTTTTTTTGTGTTTGTTAGGGGCTGTTTTCTTTATGCGCCCCTTCAATAAAACAAAACACAAAATATAAAATACGCAATACGAAACGATGATATTGGCCAGGAGTGGCTAGAAAAACTGTGTTGCTGCAGCTGTTTGTTTTTTCTTTTCTTTTTTTGTTTTTCAATGAGCAAATATTGCTCTATTTGAATATTATAAAATAGGCCATGTATCTCTCATCGTTAGGTGTTCAACTGTGTTTAAATATGTATGGCTGCCATAGTTATAGCAGGTCTATTGGCCATTTTAATTGCCAACAGAAGCAGACAAATTTGGCATTCAATTTAAAGACAGAGGCAAAAGAAAAGGCCAAAACAAAGGCAAAAACAAAAACAAAAACAAAGGCAAAAGCCTAAATATTGATTAAATTATAAACAGCGAATGAGCTGTATCATGGCATCTCAGTCTTGGAAGAACTCTCATTGAAACACATGCCATAAATATTGATTGAAACTCAGACAGAACAGCTTGCATGTTCTCCCCTTGGCATTTTAAATGGTTTCAAATTAATAAATGACCAGCAACAATGTTCTTATTATTAGATGCTGTAATTAGAATTATGCAAAGGTCTAAGCGAACAATATCCTATGATTGAATTTGATTATTTTTAAACGTTGTTCTATAATGGAATTTGTCTGTGTGTAGATTTATAGCTAATGAAACTCAGTCATTTAAGTTGATCTAGAATTTTTTTTTTAAATTTCAATATCTTTGAAATTTATAATCTTTTTGAACATATTTATGTACAATATAATGTGTGTAATCTAAGAAATTATCATTTATAATAGTTGAAAATGCTATTTAATATTAAATATATCAAGGAATGAAACCAAAATCGAAACCTTAACCTTTAAAACCTTACGGTTTACTGTTAATTAAATCTTTATTTCAATCTATCGTAGATCGACCCATATCTGTATGATATATTTATTCAGTTTCATTCTCTAAAATATATTCTATAATATTTTCACAATTAAGAGCAATTTCAATAAAGATTCTTTGCTCTTTTGTCTCCCAAGTTGAATCGTATTCTATCAGGTAACTGAACTCCTTTGTTTCACAAATGGAATTCCATTGGAATCATATACATAT
>JBANCZ010001108.1:0-24681 GCA_037040025.1 Sphaerogastrella javana | reverse complement strand
CCATAATCTACGTATATTGTTTATCCTTAAGGATCTACAGAATTTTGAGCTCTCACTGGAGAAACTAAAGAAATTCTTTACCTGGTGCTGGCGTGAAAAATTCATCAATGCTGCCTTGACCTATCAGTATATAACCTATGATCAGGGCAATCAAACATTGAGTAATCAGTTATTTACCTATACACCCTTTCCTAAGATAAGGATATTTAATGTTACCGAATTTGGAGTTAACTACAATTGGCACACAAACGATCCTAACAACGTACAGGGCTATGAGTTCTATGTACCTGTCTTTCAGAGTCCTTTGCCTGCGTTTCAGGTGAGTGAAGAACTGGTCCTTTTTCATAATTATTATTTTTATACTATATACAGGTCGACGGTAATTTATACGGTGCCTCTGGGCAGTTCCTCTCAACGTACGTAGCTCACATTAATGGCAAGATACGTATAAAATTGTTGCCCAATGTCAACAATCATAATTACCACGCCAATGCACTACTTGCCGCAGCACGTGGTGAGATCGATATCGGTGTGCACCTCTACTCACAGATGACACTGAATTCAGAATTGGCCGAAGGGGAATTGGGCGTGTCTATGACGAATACTTGTCTCATGGTACCCTGGCAGCGGGAGGTGCATCTGAACCGCGTTTTGAATAATAGTATACATATTAATGGAGTTCTGTTCGTAATTTTGATGTTGATTCCATTGGGTTGGCAACTCTGGAAGCGTAAAGGTTCGCGTGGCTTCTATTATACTTTGGCAACATTTTGTCTACAACCTTTGGAGAGTCGTGTATTGAATAGATTCACTAATTCTTACAAATGCTTACATCTGTCTGTGCTGATGGCTTGCTTTGTGCTCTGGAGCGTGCGTAGTGCCTCTCTATCATCCATGATGAGTACAAATCAGCTTGGCACGCAGATCAATACGGTTAAGGACTTTCTGCAAACGCCCCTACGCATTATGGTCTCTGAAACCGAGGCGGCCATGTACTTTACACGTGGACTGTTGCCCAAGGCGCTACAAGAACGTCTCTATGTAGTGGATGTACCCACACTAAGGTCACATCGAAATAATCTTAATGCGAGCTTTGCCTACTGCTGCACATCAGATCACTTTAGTATACTCCGCTTGCAGCAATTGCGCATGCACCAGCCTCAATTTCGACGCACCGAAGGCGAGCTCTGTACTCCCAATTATGTGAGAATGGTACCCTTACAAAGAAATTCACCATTTAAGGATCCCTACTTGTTGTTCTACTCCACAATGTCAGGTTATGGATTTATAAACAAATATGTACAAATCAGCTATACGACAGCAAAACGCAATGGACTCATTGTGACATTTCGTGATGACAAATTGCCTTTAACTAAACTAACGTTCAAAGATATTCGATTGACCTTAAAGGTGTTTTTATTATCGCTGGGTTTAAGCACCTGCTGCTTAGCTGCAGAGATTATGTGGAAGAACTACGACAAATTCATACGATGGAAAGAAACAGAATTGAAGAAATGAAATGACAATTTAAGTAGGATCTAGTACCTCCAACTCTTCTGCAGTTGTATCTAATAGGTTCTATAGTTAGCTGTATAATTAGTAATCAAAATATTTGTAAAAATTACCACAGTAACGTGATTCACTTGTAATTATAGGATATCATTAATAAAGCAACAATTGCACAAGTTTTTCTGTTATTTGTTCTTGCTGCAGACATGAAATAGTTTGTGATATGTGCCACATGTGCTGCATGCATGGTATGCCTCATGCGTGGCACTACCAGACGTTGTTGCTACTGCTGGGATTAGGATTTAACCTCGATGCGCGAAAAGTATGCAAGAAAAAATTTCTGTTTTGCAGGAAACAACATTCCGAGCACGCGGCGACGATAGTAATGGCAAAGAACCAAAGCCAGAGCCGGAGCCAGAGTCGGAGCCAGAGCTCAGACGATTTTGCCAGTGTTTATGGAATTAGCAGAGTGCAGCTGCTGTTGCTGTTGCTTTTGCTTTTGCCATGAACTTGATTTGCCCTTAGTCAAGGACTTTTTAGACTCGGAAAAGCAGCTGCCGGTGCCTTTGCTTTTGCCGTTGATGCTGCAGTTGCTGTTGCAGTTGCAAGGCAAAATATTAAAATATCTACGCGCACACAGTGCACAGCGACAAAAGATCATTTATCTAGAATTTTTAGCAACATTCCGCACACTGCAGTCAGTGAATTTATGAACACGCACACACAACCACTCACACATACAAACAACCACCCACACATACACCAACACCCACCCACACTCATACACATGCAAGTGGAATTTGCAGCCAGACAAGCAGCAGCCATTTGTACAAATAAGCAAACACAGTGCAGCAAATAGAGTAGCATATATATAGAAATTCATTCCGCATTTGGAGAGAGATTGAGATGAATGCAAGGCAAACACATAGGGCAACAGACAGACAGACATTCAGATAGACAGACAGACATTCAAACTGAATTCAAACCGCATTCGAACTGCATTCAAACCGCATTCAAGGTTATGTATCAAAGTTGAACAAATATAAATAGTTCTAGATGGAGCAGCAAAGGCAGCAGGTTGTGTTAGCCAGCCCAAAAGGATGCACACAGGATATGCTCGAGTACACGCGCTAAATCCTTGCAGCAACATAATAGTAAATCATCGTCAACGCTCTAAGCAGAATACACTTGGAGAAATTTATACAAACAGTCTTTTGAAAATATATTTTATAGCTCAATTTTAATATCTAATTTCTCTTTCGCTGCTGCCAAATTTCTTTTAAGCATGTTAAAAACGAAACGATATATTAATATAATTCAGATACACTTTGTTTCAGTGTAGCAAGCAGAGCTGGATACAGCATAGAATCGTTACAGCAGCAGGAACAGCACAAGTGCATCCTGACAATGGCAGTTAGCCCAAGCACCAGTTTCCTTTGCTTTTGATTGACCGTATAAGTGTGTAAGACAGTGTTTGCGTTTGTGTGTGTGTCTATCTATCTATTCGTATATCTGTGTGTGTATCTATATATATGTATCTATGTGTGTGTGTGCTCTGTTGTGGTCGTGTCCATTTCAGTGTCTGTCTTTTACTGCTGGCCAGTGGCCATGGCAGAGTCCCAGCCAAGACGTTTCGACCAAATCACATTGGCACAAGTGGATAAGGAAATAAATGTTTGGCTTGTGGCGCAAGGATGTGAAGGCATAAATCAAGGATTTGTTTGCGGATTGTTTGTCCAGTGTCAGTCCCGTTACCGTACTCCCACACACACTCACACACATACACAAAAGGTAGTTGACTTTCGCTTCAGTTTGCTTTAAAAATATATATAGAATTGAAAAAAGTTGTTCAACAATTTTGTTGCGTTGCGTTGCCATTGACCTTTTGTTGAATTTTTACTGGCCACGTGACGTATACGTAATCTATTTTAATTGAATTAAGCCGTGACATAATCCCCAAGCCAAAAGCTTCCTATAGAACATTTCAAATGCAGTGTCTTTCGCTGACATACACATACACACACACTCTCTTTTTGGTGTTTGGAGCTTACTCTATTTTAAGCACAATTTATGCAAATTGAGAGCAAACTCAATTGCAGCTTATTGAAAAAAAGAAGCGTCTTCAATATTATCGCACGACGTCCTTCATAAGCGTCAGTCGAGCGTTAAATTGCAATACGCCAGCTTCAACATTCAACTTGTTGTTGGCAAAGGGCCAAGGATCAAGCCGTGCAAATCCTTGAAGCTCAAAAAAACAAATGGAAGCAAACATGAAAGGGTTTTCTAATAATGCCAACTTACGACATCCAGCAGAAGCACAGCACAGCGAATATCGCTCAAAGCTCAATAAGCGGTCATAATTCAAAATGTTGTCAAAACACACAATACACACCTACACACACAGACACATACACACACACAATACACACAATGATATCGTAATGTGTTCATAAATTGACTAATGGCTTACTTTAGCCATTGTCAATGTTAATAATGGCATTCGCCAGTACAAATCGACGCTTGGAGCTATAGCATGTATCTTTCTATTGATATTGTTTAGTTTATTAATAAATTATAAACAATTTCTACATAACACATCCTAAACAAACGAAAATAAATTCTATAAAAATATATTTAAACTACATTTCAATTATTATTGTAATTTGATCTTTCTTCTCTAATAAATACTTCCGTCGCTTCCCATGCCTTGAACTTAATTTGGTTTTACTTACGACTAAAGTCATACTAAATTTAAAAGCCCGACACTCTGAACTACAGATACTTTTGTATCTTTGAAATTCAAGGCTATATCAAGTATCTATCTTTTATTCTTTATTAATTAACAAATAAATTACAAACAATTTCTATACAAAACATTCTAATCAAATTCTACAAAAATAAATGTAAATTAAATTTCATTTATTATTATAAACTTCATTTATTACTTGCAATTTTTCTTCTGTAATAAATCCTTACATTGCTTCTTATGTCTTGACTATTTAATTTGTATTTAAGTGACGACTAAAGTCGTAATATACTTTTATAGCCCCATGCCATAAAATGAAGTAGCTTCAAATTAATAAACAAATTAGACAGGAAATTACAAACAATATTTTACAGATACGAGAATTAGAAATGTGTAGGAAACTTCTAAGCATGAACCCAATCCACATAACGCATGAACATAATTTTAAATGATGAAATTTACTCAGACCATAAAACAGCATTTATCATTTCGTGCAAATTTTGTAGTCGAGCCTAATAAAAATGCGCATTTGTAACATTGAGTGCATGTGTTTTCATATTCAGTGCGTTGTCACATTTGATCTAGAGCATAAACATTTTTTTTGCAACAGAACCAAGAAAGAAAATCCATCCCAAAAACCCGAGTCTAACAACTTTTTGCGGCTTGGGTGGCATATTTTATGAGCCTGACATACGCCCCGAAACAGAGAGGGTATCGGGCGGAGGTAGAGAATTAATGGCAAATGTGTATTGTAGGTTCAAATAGCGCAACGGGTGGGATTCATCATAAAGAAAAGTAGCAGGGAAATGCGGTTAGATCCCACTGTGCATAAAGACCACGACGAACACGGCTTAGCTCCCATTTGGACAAGCACATACACACATAAGCACACACACACATGCTATTGAGGGGCATTTTGGCTTGGTTTATATGTCCCAGGCAAACAGACTGACGTGGAGACTGACCGACCGACGGATCGACAGACAGGCCGACAGAGAAAAACTTACAGACTAACAACAAAATATCCTATGTGTGTTAAGACCGCCCAAGGCGGCCCAAAGTCAAAAAGTTTAGTCCTTGCAAGGACTACTTGCGGTGTGGCCATTAAAAACTACTCAAATTGTCAGCTGGACGGTCATAAAGAGGCATAAAAGGGAATTTCTAGAGAGACGGAAATAGAAATAGAAGTTCATTCTGTTGTTCAGCCACGGCTTCTTTACCACAAAATATAACAAATTTGTTTAATTTGCCGCAACAACAACAAAGTATACAACAAATGAACCGAACAGTCGGATGCAACCGAACAGTTGGCGACGCTGTAATCTCGGTGAAATAAACTTAATATATCCTTTGTGTGTGTATTTAGTACAGAAATTAACACTTGGAAGTACAAAAAGGAACAGGAAGTACAACCAAGTTTCTTTGCGCACAGTTTCCTTCTACACACACACACATGTAAAAATCACAGCACATCAAGCAGAAAATTGTCTATAAGGCTGAATTAAGAATTCCGCCATTGTCGCTGCGCGTTCACTGAGTGCGAAAAACACGAGAACAAGATGAACAGCAAAAAAAAAAAATATAAAAAAATCTAAAAATAAGAAGAAAAACGGCAGCAAGTCAAATACAAAAAGGACGAAAGTTAATTGAAAACAAAAGTCAAAGTATTTGCATATTTATTTGAGTTTTTGCTTCCATTTGCGACGTGCCACAGTCAATATTTATTTATTTCGCGAAGGCAAAATTTAAATCATTTAAAAACAATACCAGAGCAAACTAGACTACAGAAAGTAGTAGACAAATAAATACTCTATAGAAGACATGATCAAGACGAAAACTTTTATGATTTTCCTTCAGATTTTAAGTGATATTTCAATGTTTCAAAAATATATACCATTTAATACGGTTCATAAAATTAATCAGATAGAAATCACATTTCTTCAGGGCTGTTATACCATTTCAAAATTGTTCCAACTGCGTGGTAAACGCATACAAAACATACATGAAAGTGTAGAATCTTTCTCGCAAATCTGAGCAAACATTTTAAAGCATAAGTTAAGCCATAAATGAATATTAAAACAAAGTAGAAAGTATTAAATTAAGCACTAGGACTAGAATTTTAAATACTTTAAGCGTTTGTCCTTGGCGCGTCCTGTTCTTGCTCTGTCTAATTATATTATTTGGTTTAATAAAAGCCAAAAATGCATTTACTTTTTTTAAGCTGTTTGAAGCTAGTTTTCTCGCGCGGTTTGGTGTTCGTTTGTTTATGCTTAACATGGCGCACTAATTAAAATTTTAACAAATATAAATGCGGGGTAATTGAAAACTTTTTGTGCCAGCGTCTGCTGAAATCAGCAGCTTAATCATTTTGCACCGCCCTACAGCTACAACTGCAGACTATATCTCTCCCATTCTTTCTTTATCTCTCTCAGTCCCTGACTCTCTCCTCTACTCTCTTTCTCTATCTCTCTCTCACTGTTTCTCTCTCTCTATAAAGTGCCTGCCATCGAAATAAGCCAAATAGCCGCAATGCTGCCAACGAGTATTTAAATTTCATTACATTCATTCAGTGCCTCCCAACTCCCACCACCCACTTCTTCTTCCACTTACTCTCCCACACACTCTCCGACTCGTTTTCCCACCCACCCTCTCTTTCTCACCTTTCTCCCACCCCTTCCATCTCTCCAAGCAGCGCTCATTAATTTCGTTTGTCGGCGACACTTGGCGCGGCACAAGGAGCACGCACCTGTCTCTAAAATTGTAGGTGTAGATTTGTTGTTGTTGTCGTTGCTGTAGTTGTTATTACTGTAGTTGTTCATCTGATTGTTGTTTTTGCTGTCTGTCTGTCCGACCGTCTGTATGTCCGTATTTTGGAGCTGCACCCACAGTTTTAATTAACTCAATTTGAGCGTAAAAAGACATCATCAACGCGTCTATGCTTGCTCAAAAAATAAGGGAGAGCAAGTGAGAGAAAGGTATAAGAAATATTTGAGAGAGAGAACGACGGAGAAAAAGGGAGAATAAAAAAAATAAAGGGAGCAAAACTATCTACTGAGATGTAACTAAAAGAAATGACATTGCCAAGACAATACCTGAATATAGGTGTAGTATGACTGTAGAATATCCACATCTTAAATTTAGGAAATCTAAACATAGGAAATCTCATACGAACGATAAACTATGGATACAGGAGGAATTAATAAGGGGTAGAGGCATAAACCGTTTGAATATCCGCTGAATAGATTAACAATAATTCTATTAATTGAAATTTGATTGGTGAGTATTCAACCGGAAAAAGGGATTTAAAATTGAATTTTAGCTGATATTTTTTTACTTTACAGATTTTCAACTTGATTTTATTATAAACTCTTTATTGAATTATTAAAATGTTCCATGCCAATTTGAATGTTTAAACATTATTCTCTATGCTTCTGTTAATACAAGCTACAATTTAACGCCAATATTGATCACTGGCTATATATTAACTATGCGATTTTCTATTCTAGTCAGAGAGTCAAACTCAATGCAGCTGTGTTTTATGTAGTCGTGCTAATGTCAGACCTTTTTTTGTTTTTTATTTTTTATTTTTTTTTTATTTTTCCTTTTTCTGTGCCCTTTGTGGAGGCCGTCAATCAGCGCGGAAGCGTAAAGTTTCGGCACGTAGTAGCACCTACAGAGCATGTTTTCCCCGTCACTGTTAGTCACGCTCTCAGTCACTGCCCAGTCACTCTCATGCTCCTCCATTTCTCACGCGCTCTCTCTCTCTCTCTCTTTCTGCAGGCAAACAATTAAGTGTTGATGTTTGGTCATTTTTTTCAGCTTCTACCTCGCTCTCCCTCTGTCTCTCTCTCTCTCTCTCTCTCTTTGACTCTGCATTACTTCTTTCTCTGCTTCTCTCTCAATGTTTACTCATCGTCAGCTGCAACTTTATTAAGCAAAATTTAATGGGTGTTGCCCCTGTCTGTGCATAGTTCGCATCCGCTGGCTGCCGTTTTTCATTAGCGCCGCCAACTGACTTGCAACAATTGTTGCAGAATACCAACAACAGCAACAACAAGAACAACTACAACAACATAAAACAACTACAAAAAGAAAAAAATTAAATGGCCAGCACCAAAGTTTTACTGCAATATTCTCAAATGTTTCTCCTGCTCAGACTCAAGCTTCATGTATTTGATATTTTTTTTTCTGCTGCTTCATGTTGTACAATTAGTTTGGTTTCTTTTTTTTTGGCTTGTTTCGGTCATGTCCTGGCGGTAGAGCTGCTGCTCCTGTTTATTTGTCCATTTGCCAAAACGTCTAATTGGACTTGCTAAAAGATTTCTACAGAGATTTGCGCTACTAGTTTTCTATATACTTTTTCTTATTTTGTTTTTTTCGTTCTCCTCATTTACTTGCTAATAATTCTCTAGTCGTTGGAGGGGATCTCTAAGCAAAGACCGAGTAGCTTTCATTTTATTGAATGACTCTGCCTAATCATGCCTAAAAGAACCTTCATTTGTGTTAAGGTTTTATTAATTTTCAATATCTGGAGAACCTTGAGCGTTTTGGCCACACGCAAAGGCATAACTCAAATATTTATTTATGTTTACTTAATAATGTCCAGCTGCGCTTCGTGTGTCCCAACGAAATATTGATTTTATACATCCATCCAGACAAAAATAGTTCATTAATTACATTACATATCGGGTGACTATTATTTGCGTAGGTTGTTAAACCAATCCGAAAAACAAAAATCCCTCAAAGTTCTTAAGGTTACAGGTTATCTGTAAAATTGATTACAAATACAGACGCTACATATAGACTGTATTTATATCATTTCGTTTACTTTTAAGCGTGTTCAAAATGTAGTAAATATTTAAAATATTTGTGGCCTTTAAATATTTTATGCTATCCATTTATAAATGCGAAAAAGAAATGGGTAAATGGCAAGCCGAATGCACAAATAGACAAATGTGCACTTCACAATCTTCTCTGATGGCAAATAATGAGCAGCTGCAGAAAGCCAAAATGAATGCAACAGTACTCGATTCTCGGCACTCGGCACTCGGCACTTGAGCTGAAAGTACTCAAAGTGAGGCACATAAAAAAAAGCAGCAGGAACAGTAGAGAGATGAAGAAAAAAAAAAAGAATTGCCGTTGAAGAACACAAAATTTTATGATGCGTCTAAATGCGTTCAATGCAAAAGTGTTGCTTAAATGTCAATCTATCTGTCTGACTGTCAATTTCAGCAATTGAAAGCAGTAGCAGTAGGAGCAGCACTGGCAGCTCTGTCGACAGCGTTGTCTCTAAATGCGTTGAAGGAAAATTTCATTTGCAGATATCGTGCTGTCATTTAATAAACGAAATGTGAGCGGTTGCACACAGACACTCACACATAGAGAGAGTGAAACAGACACAGATACAACCACAGATACAGACAAATGCAACGATGCAGTAAGAGATACTGACAACACTTTTTACACACACACACACACACAGAGAGAGAGATAGAGAGACAGAGGGACATTTGGACAGACAGCCATGACAGTCATGTTAAGGAAACGCGACAGACAAAACAGTCAGCGGAACCAGGGCTTCAAGTCTGCGGGACATCGCGTAGGTGAATGCACCCATTGTGTAACTAAACCCAAACGCCAGGCAGCTCAATCTAGATTGGTAGCCCACTCTCCATCTCCCTCTCTCCTCCTCTCTTTCTCTGTCTCTATCGCTGTGTGTGTAAATCCCGCTCGTCGCACACTAAATGCCAATTTCAGAAAATGACGCGGAAAAAAATGCAGAAAAAGATGGAGAGAGAGAAAGAGCGAGTAAAAAAGAGAGCAGCTAACACGCAACATGTGCAGCTGTAGAAGCAGGGGGAGCAGCTGGCTCAAGGCGGCTTTCCCAAGTCAAGAAAAAGAACAAAATGTTTAAGAAAAATGTAATTGACAATGACAGAGCGTGGACAGCGCCAAAATCAACAATTTAAAATGATTTTCATGTAAGCACATTAACGCCATCCACATCAGCAACAACAACAACAACCACAGCAACAATAACACAAATCTTTAAGCAAATAAACAAAAAAACGAAAGCAAATAAACAAGCAAAAATCCATGCAGGCAAATGCTGGTCAAGTGTGCACGACTGTAAGCTACGCTATATAACAAAATACAACAGATAAACTGAAGTATTTAAATGCCTTAAGTACAATTAGTTGGAGTAACTAAGCAAGTGATATTAAATTCATCCAATAACAATTTAGTGTTGAGGTAAGACTCTCTTATACCTTTTACAGGGTATGCTATTATTAGCAACAATAACCACACAAATCTGGTATAATCAGTAAACAGCTAGGGAAATTGATATTGATGGCAAACGATGGCAAAATGTTTTGTCATAATTTGCCAGCAGCAGCAACCACAAGAACTACAACAACAACAACAGGAACTTGCTGTACAATGCGTCGTATACGCAATGCCATACAACACCTCATTAAAGCAATCAAAAAGAACTTTTGAGCGCCAGAGTCAAAAGGGAACAAAAGCAACAACAACCAGGACAGAAGAAGCCGAGCATATCTTGCCAAATATTTAGGCGGTTTACACGACTCGCTTTAGGCCCTAAAGCATCAAAGACACGCAGGATGGCAAAGCAGGCAGCTTTTGATTGATTGAGCAGCAGCCGAGAGGACACAGTGCCCCGTGCACCCTCTGCAGCGTGTGCTCAAGAGCTGCTAAGTCCTTAGGCCAAGTCAAAAGCCTTTTTGTTAAACAAATTGTGAAAGGAACCTTTTTTTCATGAAACACACACAAACACACACAGGCACACAACCAACAAACAAAAAATGAAAAGCAGAGAAGCAGCTATAATGTATTCTTGTGGCTCAGCAGATTAACATTTTCTTTCGGTTTGCGATTGTTAGGGACATTTTCATTTTTTTCGCCTTTTTTTTTGTGGTACATCAATGGGTTGATTCAAGTTGAACTCAATTAGGAGTCGATTGCATAAAGCGATGAGAAGGAGAGAACAAAAATGAACGAAAACTGTTGCATAGTTTAAGGCTCATCGTTTTTGACAGCATTTTGTCGCCTTTGCTGTCTGCTCCTTCTCTTCCTTTATAATCATTTCCCCTTCCTTTTCGCTTGCCTAAGCACATTTATACGTTTTGTCTGGCGCAAAGAGAATATAGAGAGGAAAGAGACAAGGCAAACCGCAACAAATAACCAAATGCACAAAGACTAAACGAAAGAAACAAAATAAATGTATAAAGGACAAAAAAATCTCCGCCCGGCAGCCAAAAACATAAAACTTTACACATTCATTGGAAATATTTTCTTCTTTTTTTTTTGTTTCTTCTTTTTCGTTTTCTTCTTTTTTTATACGTTTGTTCTATAGTCGACAATTTTCTTGCACTGTGCGTGTGCGTGTGTGTGTGTGTGTGTGTGTGTGCGTGCGGGTGTATGTGAAAAGTATGCGCTTTTTTAATTTAATGAAAATTTTCCACTTCGCCGATTGACATTTTGGTGTCTTTTGCAGCTATCTCTCTATCTTACTTATACCCTACCCTTTCTCCTTGCATTTCACTGACTGTTCCCACTACCTCCCTTCCTCCCACACTTTCTGTTAGTTTGCATTCGCTGCTTGCGGTGCAGAATGTGCAAAGTTGAGCCACACTGTGCACAAGATATAATACACGCCGTGGGGTTTGCAAATAAACACACAAATTTACTTTGCTTTACTTGGCTGCTGCTGTCGCCTTAAATGCCGCCCGCCAGCAACAGCAACAAGCCATCGCATGCCCTTGCACAGTGCATCAAAAACCTATAAACACATTGTCAAAAATTGTATAAAAATTGCATAAATTGAATTGACCAAGCTGGAAGCAAAAAACTTCAAGAAATTTAGAATTCAAGCAATTATTCCCAATTTAACAATAAAATAAAATTAAATAAAATATATTTTACTATTAAATTAAGGTTCTATAGGTAAGACATAGTTAACTTCATATTTAAACACACTTTCTAAATATTAAATTTAATTGATTAAGCTGCCGCCAGAAAGCTTTAAGACTTTTAGAAGGCAAGCCTTTATTCCAAATTTAACAATAAAATATAATTTAAAAAAAATATCTTCATTAACAAATTTAGGTTCTCAATGAAGATAAAGCATATCTAAACTTATGTTTCAAAACAATTTGTATGTATATATTTTTTTTACACATTCTTTTAATGAATTTCCTTAAGTTTTCATGGCTTCTAGCCCACTGTGCGACGTCACTGCCTCATTGTCTCAACTTTGGGCATTTGCTTTTGTTTGGCTGCAAGTTTTTGGCGTGTAATCAAATGCATATTTGCATGCAGTAATACGGCACCCAACCCCCCGCCTCCCCCTTCCCTAGTCATACAAGTTAACCACACCCCCTTCAAGTAGCACGAACACTTCGCCTTTTGTATAATTTTCTGCAAGACTTGCGAAAAACTTGCAAAAACGGCAAAGTTTCCATCCAAGCAAAAGTATGCAACGCAACTGATAGCATTTGCAACGAAAGAATAATGAGGAGTCGTAGTAGAAGCAGCAGCAAAAATCTTACAAAGATTTCCCAGATCTATATAGTTAGGTGTTGCCAATAGCCTTGGCAATACGCATAGAGCGGCCATTGAACGCTTCACAGCGATAAAGTCAATTAGTGCAGCAGCGCCAAGCTTCAACTAAATGCCATAAAAGAGCACAAGAATCGAAATTAACTTAACCGAAATGTCATTAAGGCAACGGCTATGGTCCCTGGGGCGAAAATGAGTGGAGTAGGGGATGTAGAGGGTGTAGATGTAGTATGGTAGGAAATGCATTGCACGCACATTAAATGTTATTAACGCAATTTTAGAGAGCCCAACAATGCAGTCAATTGAATGCTTATCTAATTTTAAATGCAAGTGATGGAAGCTGCAAATATCAGAGGGGCACATTGACTAGATGGCAGTGGCAGGGGAAGGGCCAGAGGCAGCTGACATTTGTTAGCAGCACAAACGGCCTGACAGAGCTGACAGCTTGCAATTGTGTGACGTGACAATTGCAAGCAGCACGTAGCAACAGCAGCAGCAGCATCAGCAGGAGGAGCATCACATTGAGTCAAAGCTCAAAAGCTGCCACCAAATGTGGCATTCATCTTTAAAGCCAACTCCAGAGCAAAGGCCGACAGTTGCTGCTGTTGCTGCTGCTGCTGGAGCGGAAACGGTTAACGGGGGGCAACATTGCCATTAGCATTCATCATCATAAGTCACTGCCCGCTAAGCGAAATGAAATGAAATATTTGCCCAGCGCCCGCGGTACCATTGTATGGCCAAGGATTAAGCAAGGACTCAGCCAAGACGAAGTCAAGTCAGAGCAAATGCAACAGCAAAACATCAAATAGAGCTGTTAAGTTAAGCCAGGTAACAACTACAGCAGCAACCGTAACTACTAGTAGTTGTAGTACTTCTACTACTACTACTACCTCTACTACTACAACTACTACCTCTACTACTACAACTACTACCTCTACTACTACTACTACAACCTCTACTACTACTACTGCCACCGCTAGTATAAGCACAAAGCAGCATTGGGAATTGGACAAGCAGCAACAAGATTTTCCACTTGCCAACGGCGAAAATTGCACGAGCAGCAAAAATACAACAAAAATGCCGTAAGTATCAGCCTTTGCTGTCTTGCAGTTATTATACCCTGTAAATGCTACTACCACAAGAGGGTGTATCAAATATAAAAAAACTTATATATAAATTCAAAATGCAGCAAGTAAAACAAGTAAATTTTACGTTTAGTTCCAATTGAAAGTGTGAAAATTTGCAAATTTTCTTTACAGGGCATCTATGAGTACATACGTTTCTTTTTAACAGTTTATTTGCTTTGTTTTTCTGTTATAAACTTAATGAAATAAACTGCGCTTCATTCTGCAATTCGAATGTGCACACAAAAGTGCTGCATAAGTCAAGGCGCTGTTGTGGCAGGCTGCCATTAACATTAACATTTGCCCCACGTAGCAAATAGCAATAGTAACAGCAACAGCAACATCACCATGCAACTCCATGCTATTCTGCTGCAACGTTAGTCGGAGTCGCCAAAATGCCAGTCTGGCAGTCGGAAAATGCCAGTGAAAATGCCGGCATATTTAATAAACACTGTGGCAGTGGCAATGCTCAGCGAAAATGAAGTGCGCGTTCTCCGACTTGGCATCCAGGGACTCTAATAAATCAACAGGTTAACAAACAGATAAGATACATTAACGGATGGAGGTTGGGCACAAACAAAAACAAAGAACAAATACTCAGACTATGCAATTCATTAACATTAGCCAAATTACATTTGGACAAAAAAGCGCGGAAATATGCGATGAGCTCTACGGTTATGAAATTCAAGAAACATTCATTAATATTATGGAAATTCTAAGAAATATTACCTCTAGTAATATAATAAATTTTAAATTTAATTTATGTAAATATTCATTTTCAATTGAATCTTTAAATAGAATGAATTCTTTCTCTCTCTTACGATGAATATATTATTGATTTTTATTTTAATTAATACTCTAATATTCAAAGAAAACACACGATTTCAACATAATTGAAATAATATTAATAATAGCAAAATAATTTTTAGACAAATACATAAATATCAGCACGAAAATATGCGATGAACTCTGGGGTTATGAAATTCAAAGTAAAAATTTATAAGAATCATAAAAATTCTAAGAAATATTACATGTAGTAATATAATAAATTTTAAATTTAATTTATTTAAATTTTCGTTTTTAATTAAATCTATAAATAGATTGAATTCTTTGTCCATCCTACGCTAAATATGATATTGACTTTAATATTCAAAGAAACCATCCGATAATTGAAATAGTATAACATTGAAGTGGAAGCATTAGGTAATGTGATGCTCTATGATTAAATTTTGGCTGCATAATAAATGAAAGTGAACATTTAATTAAGCATAGGACCAGATAAGTGTATAGAGAGCAGCAGGGTCTTATGAGAGCAACCCTTAACGTCTATATTCAGAATCTCATTAGTTGTAGCGGAAAAACAAATCTCATTTTAATAGCCCTGGCTAGAAAGGTTGACACTGTCTGTCATCAGTTGGCAGTCAGTAAATCAACTGACCAAAAAGACAGTGAGAGAGATAGAAGAAGAGAGTGTGTGAGAAAGAGAGATGGGGAGGGAGGGAAATCAAAAACTAAGCGCATTTTTATTTTATCAAATTCTGTCAGCAGTTTTTGTCCATTTCTTTTACGACTGTCGCAACTGATTGAGAACTATTTGATTTAGATGAAATTGAAGCAGACATTCTCTTATTTTTCTTCTTCTTCTTTTTTTTTGGTTGACCACAGTAGAGCATTGTTATTGCTTTTTATTGTAAGCTGTCAGTGGGAATTGAGCAGCGGGAGTGTGATTTAATAAAATGTCAATATTCATTTCATTTCAATTCATACCACGCACACATAAATTATGTCGAAAAGGTACTTAAAAGATTTGACTAAAAGGAATGATAATGTGAATTTCAGTTAATAAATGTATGAATGTTTAATGTGGCAAACTCTAACCTGAACTTGAACTTGCGGCTCTTAAAGAGCAACTGAAATGTAATTTATTATAGCGAGACTCTCAGAGGATATGGCCGTATATCGTAGCGGTTAAGTTTAAGCCGCATTTCCGCTCATGCAATTTTAATTTGTCAAAATGCAACTACTACTACGAAATTAACAAGGAAAATTTTACAATCCACACGAGCACAGAGCATGCAAGGATTAGAAGCAATGCCGCTGTTGCCAGCAATAGAACCGCGACGACCAGGAGCAACAGCAACCGGAGGCAAAGCAACGAAGGACAACGAGCTAACGTCGAGCCACTCGAATTGGACCATTAGTTTTGACGGCATTAGTTGGCGCTTTTCAGTTTTTGGCGCAGACAAAATAAATAAAATACGAGAAACGGCCCTGAACCGAGCCACGGCGTAAGCTAAGCACTTCATGCCCCCCCAAAGCTACACCTACAACTACAGAGTCATCGCCAGCTCCAGCTCCAACACCAGGACAGACTGTGAGCTGCTTCTGTTCGCCTTTCAATCCCACGTTGAAATTATGCATGTAATAAAACGAGGCGACGCATCAGCAACTGCAACAGCCGCCCACAGTTGCTGCAACTGCCACGCCCACTCTTGTCGCCCCACCAAAATTTTAAGTGCATTAACATAAACTGGCGGCCGACGACGTTGCCTTCGCCCCCTACACTCTAACCCTTACAAATGGCCAGAAAAGATAAATAAACTTTTGTTGGCGGGCAGAGAAGAGCTTGAATTGAGAGAGTAAGACAGATGAAGATAGAGGTCGAAAGAGGGAGAGATAGAGAGCGAATGAGAGCTGATGAGTGCAACGACTTGACAGCAAAAGCCCGCAACAGTATCGACAGTTGAAATTGAAGATGTGCTCGTGACACGAAACGAATTACGGCACGATATCGCAGTCTAATATCAATTAAAATGATTTGGTTTGAATTTGCTCAGCATTGGAATGGGCTCTTCTATCATTCTATGCTACAAATAATAAAATCATTTAAATGAAATCATTTAAATGAAATTAAATATTAAATGTTATGAATTCTTCAAGTTTTAATTAAATTTTTGGCTATGATATTAAATATTCCGCGAACACGCTGCCATCGCTAAGCGATGCATTTTGACAGGAAGCATTTTGCCCGCACAGACATGACGGCGTTTTAGACAGGAAGCTCGTCTGAGGTGGCTTCTGTCTGTGCAAGTGTTGAAATGTCGATGCCTGCGGCTTTGGTGTGTGTGTGTGTATATGTGTGCCTGGTGTGTGTGTGTGTGTAAAAGGCATTAACAGAGTCGTAAACTGCCAAGTTGCTTGTTATGTTGATTACACAACGCCAACCGCGCTGGCATTCGCACCAACTTTCTACAAAAAAAAAAGTCAAAAATGAAGCTAAGAGCCAAAACTTGTGGAGCTTAAAAATTGCGGCATGCCTCAAAAAAGTGGTAATCATTTAAAGCAATAGCAGGTGCTTTATTTAGGAACGCACCACAGAAGTACGCAATACGATGTTGTATGTAAACGTATGCTTACCTACATCAAGAGAGCAAAATATCAATCAAAATTTATAAATACAGAAAAAATTAGAAACAAATTATAAAGAGATTAAAAACAGTGATTCAAAAGCAGCATAAAACACCGATTTTCAGTAAAAATATGCCAAAACTACTGGTAATCTAGAGCGTATTGTTTCAAGCATTTCAAACTTATTCAATTCGGTGTTTGAAGTCAAATATAAAAAGTTCAAGCATCTAAAACCAATACGCTAGAACTTCGCATAGTAAATAGATACAAAACTAAAAATGAACGGAAACGGAAACAACTGACAATTTTCCCCCTTTAAAAAGTATCTGTGAGCTTTCCGCAAGAGTTGAAAGTTGAATGCCTGGCAAATGCGGCGGCAATGCACCCGTTTTCAGCAGCTACGACCCCAGGAATAGAATGAATGCACTTGTGACAGCACGACCCCAACGACATCCCTGATACATTCACATTCACATTCACACTCACACTCACACAGAATAGTGACCCCAGCTGGTGGTAGTAGTTTGCCTGGCAAAAAAAAAAGTTTTTCACACGCAACAGTCAAAATCTTTTCTTCTTCTGATATTGTTTTTCGTTGCAAATTTATTACAACATTTGCCACGCGCTATTTTTATCTTTGGGCGGGGTTTTCTTTAGATGCCATGTTAAATTTACTTTCAAGCCACACACACAAACACACAGACTCACACAACAGCAAACAGACACATGAAACATACACACAGAGAGAGAGAGAGAGAGAGAGACACAACAAAACAAACACAAGCAAGAATTTACTCCAACTTATGCATTTTTTCTCGTTGTGCTTTCATAATTTTCGCCTCGAGGCCAAATTGTAGTCTTTATTTGCAGCATGGAAATGCTTGTGCACAATTTTCCCCATTTTCTTTCGTTTAAACCATTTCGCATTTCCATTTCAATGCACATCAGCAACAGCAGCAGAAGCAGTCATAGCAGTTTTAGCTAAACGTGGAAAATATTTGCTAGATTTTCAATGCGATTTACTCTTCTCCTCTCCGCATGACATTTGCGATTTTCCGCACATTTTGTATTTTATTGAAACTGTTTGTCACATGACACACGATAGGAATAGACCCAGAGACTGAGCAAAAGAATGAACAAAACTCACCACCCTCACCATCTCTCTTTCTATTTCTCCTTCTCTGGCTCTATCCGCTTCCCAATTCACTCATATGAAAGCGAATCATAAGCATGTAAACTTTATGAAAATGAAATGGAAATAAAAATGGACAGCGCTCATAAACAATAATATGGCGAGTGCAGCTTTCAAAGTAACATAACTGCAAACAAGTAAAAAGACAACAGTCGAGCGTGCGCGACTAGAGAATGTGCTATACACAACTTTGAGAACACAAAGAATGGAATTATTTATTTTATCAATAAAACATTTAATAATTCTCATACACAATTTCAATAATTGAGCATGAATCTATAAAACCCATAAATATCCCAACTGAAGCAACACAAATAGAGACTCAACTAATCTGTAAATATTATTATAATATATAAATTGTTGGCAAATAGTCCATCGATATTGTGATGTTTATTTACAGGGTATAACAAATATAAAGTTATACCAGTGGGCGGGGGGTGGTGTGGGCAGATGGTTAGCCAAGAAGCTGCCGAAGTGGCATAGCAACTTAATAAAAACAAAAATGTATGAAATACTTTTACGACTTTCGAAGACATTTTTACAGCTTTCGCTGCCCAAGTTTTGCTAACGATATGCGATATGCAAGCCAGAAGACACACACTAAGACCAACAGCAGCAGTAGCAGCAGCAGCAGCAGCAGTAGCCGTAACAGCAGCAACTTAAAATTGAGTTGAAGGAGCTGAAGCTGTAGCTTGAAGCTTGTAGCTGCTCCAATCCTACATAGAAGATGCAGTGTCCAAGTGTCCAAGTGTCCAAGTGTCCAAATGTCCAAGTGTCCAAGAGTCCAGTCCAGTGTTGTTTGAGTATGGGCGTTGCCTGGTACGCGAATGCATGTTGCATCGTAAAACCGAAAGTCATTTCGCACAGAACGTGTCTGGGCCAAGAGACTGCCAGTGCTGGCCAAGAAGCCAAAAGTCATTGCAGCCAATAATAATTCCAATTGTAGTACAGTGACAATTTCTTTGCCTTTTTTCTCTCTCTCTCTTACACAGTTTCTTCTTCTCTTTTTACTTTTTTTGTGGTATTTTTTTGTTGGAATTTTTGGGGTACAATGTACCCAACAATGGTCAACACAACGTTTTTATTGCCGCGTTGCAGCAGCGCGTTGGCATTTTAAGTGCAACAGCAGCAACAAGCTCACCAAAAGCATTATTTGGTCAATGTAGACGACATGACGCGGCCATTAAACGCAACAAATAAGCAAACAATGGCAGCACAACTTTTTCCTTGAACATAATAACACACCCACCATCAATGGCAGGCAGCCTGATGAGACAGAGAGAAAGCGGGGGAGAGAGCATGGGACATAATGGAGTCAAAAAGGAAGAAATTAGTATTATAGATACAAAAATGTTAGTAGCATACTAAAGCTAAAGCTTCAGCTGCTTTAAACATCTCAACATATTAGGCTTGAAGCTATTATAATCGCTGTTTTCACTAAATTAACTTCAAGTGATTAGTGTAGATTAAAACGCAAAACCATTTCACATCGCTTGATCCAAATGTGTATTTAGACAGCATCTAGACAAACATCTAAAAGTCGTCTAACTAAGACATCAAAATGCTAACCAAACCACTAAGCTCAGCTCTGGCAGGGAGCTATCAAATAGATATAAAACAATGCTTCGAATTCGCACAGAAAGAAAAAACAAAATGAAGCAGTATGTATACTATAAACCACTCAATTATCCATTAAAACAAATAGCAAACTGCCTGACTAATTAGTAAGAATATTGTTTGTAAACTAATAAAGCCAAATTTGATGAGAACGCGTCAAATTTATTTTATGTATGAGATGAAGTTAATAAACAGAGCAAACTTTTTGGGAGCTGAAGCGGAAATCGCCTAGAGACTGCAAGGTGTCTGAACAATTTATTTATTTTGTTTTCGTTTTATTTTTTGTCGTTCATTTATTTTTTTTTTATTTTTTTTTTTTTTTGCAAAAGCTAATTAGCAACTAAAGTGAAATTAAAGCAAAGCTAACGTCAATGGCAACGACAATGGACTTTCCAGCTAGCTGCCAAGCGAACAGAGAAAGAGTGAAGGATAAGGGCCAGACGAACGGTATGCTACAACTAATTAAATGCAATAAGCAAACCGGCTAACTGTTCACTGGACGTGGATAGCTGCCAGGAAGTGGCAAAAAAAATAAAGCAGAAGCAGCTGCGGTATACGACAAACGAGCGACAAGTTTGTTTTGATGTGTGCAATGACATTAGCAGAACTTGCCACTCGCAGCTTGTAGCTTGCAGCTAGCAAGAAGCTTCTAGCAGCCAGCAGCAACTGACGATGCCAGCCAACGACACGCAGCGTGTTTTAATTTGTACATTAAAGTAATTAGTTTAACATTAGTTAGTTAGCTGCTACAGTGCTGAATATAGCTAAGCTAGCTGCACAGACAACCATTTCCCCAGCCGGACACTTACCACTCTTAAAGGTGGCCATTAGGCGTTCTGAATCGCCGCCATGCTGACAATCGAACAACGATGTATCCAATAGATCAGCAGGCAAATAGCCAAGTAATCCAAGCATTCTAAAAGCAACATAGTAAATTGTATTAATTACATATGAAAATAAATAAAACTCATCTACTCACTTATCATCCACGTAGGTGAACTTCATGTCCAGCGCATGTTTAGTCAAAAATGTGCTGGTACCCAACGGAATCTCAATGTTCGATGGATGCGGTATGGGGCGACCAATGGCAATAAACACACGTTCGCCTTTGGCATTGACACGCAAATGTCCGGTGATGTGTATAACCTGCAGATGTAAACAAACTATACAATTAGCAAGGTGAAAAAGTGATCTTCAAGTCTAAAGAGGTCAGATACTACTACTATCATAACATTTAGATAAACTAGTAAACTATCGCAGCTGGTGATGAATACAAATACAGATAACACAGGAATAGAGAGGTTTATCTACAACAAGCAGCATAGTAAAATTATTCTGTTATGTTACTCAAGTGATTGTGAAACTAAAATAAATTTGTCTTCTTAATGAAGGATTACAAAGTTTGGCTGCTCTTGAAATAGATTAAATTATCTTATGTAGTGTACAATCACATTAATTTGCCTTAATGAGTCCATATGGATAGGTTTTACAATCTTTAACATAAATCTACTTTGTCTTCGTTATAATTATCATACAATTCGCACTATCAAGCCTAACTATACTATCTATATTAATTCCTATACACTTGCCTTGTAGGAGGCACTCTTAATATTGATGCTGCTTCCACGACTGGTCAAAGTGCACTTCATGCGTATGAAGAGATCACGATGATGTGTAGTAACGCCCGATTCGAGCAGCTGTTCATCCTTGATTTTATCAGCGATGCCATTGCGTTTCAAATTTAGCGCCTCCTTGATTTCGGCATGATCACACTGATGTGTATATTCCCAGATCTGTTGACCCAATGTGTCAATCTAAAAGAAAAATACAATATGTTAATTGATATTTTCAATTAATATTTAATTCACAAGCTACGATACCTTGGTAATGCCCAAATAGTCGACAATATTTTCGGAAACGTAAGTGACATCACCCTCATTAGAAAGCACTAGCAAAAATCCATCCATGGTCAGTTTTAGCAAATAACTGGCCTCAGCCCCTTTTAGCCAGTCATCAAAGTCATTTTCTAGTTTCGGTTTAACCAGTGCAGCTCCCTCTGTGCTGTCGATATCTGGTTTAATGGTATTGTTTACGGGAACTGTAAGCAAAAATGAGAATAGAATTAATGGATATGCTATAGAGTTATGAATTGTAATTGAAATTTACCAAATTGCAGCATTTCACGTATCTTCAGGTAGGCAATGGTCATGCGCATTATAGAGGCCTTGTCCAGTTGATTGACATCGTCAGGCCTTAGGGGCAAAGCCTGTGATAGTTCCATAAAGATTTCCGTCTCTTTGGAGCGACGAGAGCGTGCAGCATCGCGTGATTTCTCCTTGCGCTTCTCATTGTTCCTAGGTTCAACGAAAAGAAAGAAAAAAAAGAAAACAAAATTTACATAAGTTATTGTTGTTGCAAAGCATAAGCCCTCTCGATGTTTTGCGATCGCCAGATCACGTAGACCACTCTTGGTGTTACGATTCGCAAATCATGAAATTTGCATTGCACTCACACCAAAAGGGTCATGGGGAGCTAGCCCAGAGTAAGCATGAGGGGAGTAGAATGGATAAAAAAGAATGTGGGTGTGCATATGTGAGTTGTATTGGGGTGGCACAGAAATGCGTACATTTCAATTGCTGCGATTTGTTGCGTTTTTATTTGATTTGATTCAATTGAGCTCGGTTAGCGAACAATTTCAATTTTTCAATTGAGCAAAAAACATTCGCAATATATATTTGATGGCAAGGCGAAGGCAGCAAAAGTTCACGGCGAAAAATTGCAATAAAAACAATAACAAAAGCGGCAATTTATAGATTTGAGCTATCAAAATGAAAACGAATCGAATATTTTCAATTTTTCAATTCGTATGCCCTTTTTAGTGTTTTATATTTATTCCCAGTTGACGATTCGATTGATCATTTTGATTATTTTACTCGATTAAATTAAGCACCCAATGTGCTTAATCAGTCAAGTAAATATATTGAAAATATATATACTATAATGGACAGATTGCATTTTACATCTCATTTGAATCCTATAAAATTGTTTCTCTTCTAGTTGTTTATTAAAACAAGAAGAAAAAAATTAAAAGAAATTTTCAAAATAAATTATACAATTCTCTTGTATTACTTAATATGAACTTATCCACCAGTGTTTTATTTTAAACAGAACCAAAGAAATTGCAGAATAAAAAACCGCCATTGTCATGGTCTTCAAAGTGAGATTATTATTCTGTACAGTTCGTGTCTAGAGTTCTGAAACATTTTAGCACCTTTCACTGTTGCAATACATTGTTGCTTGTGTCTTGGCCACGTTGTTTAGTCCAACTCAAGTGACAGTGTTAAATGGCTTAAGATAGTCAGAGCCTGTCTGACATGCTACTAAGTAGTATAGATGATAAAAACCACAATAACAACCACAACACAAACACAACATATACAATACAACAAACTACCTATATACACACTACATAAATAACAACAAGACTATAAAACCTTGGCACCATTCAAGTAAAGCTACATAAAAATCATTTGTAATGGAATTTTATTTTATACATATTGTTTTCTTTTTTTTTTTTGCATTTTTTCAGACGCATGTTAAGGAAATTAACAAGTCGAAAGGTTCCGGGGCGGGAGATCATTGTAATGTTAATGAACCAACATGCAGGTTATTATCGTACTGGAATTAGTCACCGAAAAAGCTACAATACGGAATAATCGAAACGCAAAAGCAGAATGAAAGAGAGAAAATAAAGAAATGCAAAACGAGTTTCCACATTGAAAACTAACAAAAATTTACCATGTATATATTGATATATGTAAAGAAATGAAATCTCTTATCATTAAAATAATTCCATATGAAAATTCGCAATGATTGAGCGTTTATAATGCATACACACATACATATATATGTCTCTAGAGTACACTGACCTCACACAAATAGCAAACGTCGCCAAGTCTAAGTATAACTAAATTAATATAAACGTATATATATATATATTCCCCAAAGATTACCTCTCGCTGCCAAAACAAACCTCGAGAGCTGTCGAAAACTAGCTATCAAAATTTATTTCAAGCACGAAAAAGAAACATTTCAATTATATGCGAAAATTATGTTCACTAATAAAAGTATTTAAGCATCAAATGACAAACAAATGAGACGATTTCGGCACGTAGCACACATAGATCCAAATGGCATATGAAATATTCGAAGAAATCTAATAAAATTTGTGAAATTCACAAATGCAAATGATGACAACAATTAATTAAGGTGTTTAACAAAAGGGAAACAGAAAAAAACAGCAACAAAAAATAAATAGCTATATAAAATTATACAATAATTTGTAAACCGAAAAGCTACAAAAGCAATAATTTGCTTAGCAACAAATTTCATTCCAGTTCGCATTGTGTTTGTATTGTTTTTTTTTTTTTTTTTTTTGAGCTCCACTTGTCAGTTAATACTACTATGTATGCTGAAAAGACGCCGCCCTATCAGTTAGACAG